>SNQJ01S0002382.1:19603-34188 GCA_010110895.2 Picea sitchensis
AAATGTTTTAACATCAGAAAAGTCTAGATCACTTGCGAGCAAGTGTCCTCAAATAATAAGTTTTGTAAGTGCGCCAGAGCGGGATGTTACAGTTGTACCTTATTCACCACAGATTGGAAATATACATAATTGTTGTCAAGGAGGAAGTAAATATATCTGCATTGTCATCAATGAAATCGTAACCGCCAGTAGCTGTAATTGCATTGCCAGGATGCCAATTATAAACGCATGCAGGAATAACTAAAAATGTTCTTCCCTTTACCAGGATACCAAAATAGAAAAAAGAAACACAGACAGGGATAATTAAACGTTTTTCCATTTTCCAGAATACCAATTACAAAAGCAGACAGGGATAATTAACACGTTTTTCCATTGCCAGGATGTCAAATATCAAAGAAAATGCAGACAGGGATAATTAGACGTTTTTCCATTTGTCGGAATACCAATTACAAACGCAGACATGGATAACTAACAAGTTTTTCCATTGCCAGGATGAAAAATATCAAAAAATGTAGACATGGATAATTAAACATTTTTCCATTTTCCGGAATACCAATTACAAACGCAGACGGGGATAAATAACACGTTTTTCCATTACCAAGATGCCAAATATAAAAAAAAAAAAAAACCACAGACAGGGATAATTAAACGTTTTTCCATTTGCCAGAATACCAATTATAAACGCAGACAAGGTTAATCAAGACATTTTTCCATTGCCAGGATGCCAAATATCAAAAAATGCAGATAAGAAATTTAAAATGTTTTTCCATTACCAGGATACTGAATATAACAAAAAACACACCAGAAGGAGAATTACATTGTAGTCAATAATATAAAATCAAATCATTGTACAAACATCCCAGGAAATAAAGGAATAAAAATGATTATCTGTAAGATGTAAAGAGAAGACAAACCATTCAATGTAAAAAGAAGACGTTTTGGTTTGATTCAACATCATAGAACAATAAAAACGTAATCCCTCTATAGCTCAATAATACACAAACAAGAAAAATATAAACTCTCACCATCAATCAATAAATTGTAGGGTCGAATATCCGCATCAAGGCGCAAGCCAACAATCAGCCAAGGACAACCATCAGAGGTAGATAGCTAAGAGGAACATCATTCGTCCATCATCCTTGCACAGGAAAGAAGGGAGTTGAGATCCATAGGTCTATTAACGTCGAAGCGACAACTGTAGATCAGGCTCCTGGCCGACTGCTTAGGCGAGGACTGATGAGATAAGGACAAAAGGGTCACAATCAATACACCACAGGTGGTCAAGACATGCAAGAAAGCGAAGGCCATGTGAGTCAATCAATCATCGAGCTAGGCTATAAAAATTGCAGTTGAATCCATCTAGACAATTAGTTTACTTACCCAAATAAACATGCAAATCCAAATCATAAATCCTACAACAATCTACCATACAAAAATGAAGAAAGTGTATCGTTTCCTGATCGCCCAATCTGAGATGACGTCCTGCATGCTCTGTGCAACTCCCTCTTTCTGACCAACGAGACTTCATCGGTACCTCCCAGCCAATGCTAGGAGTAATATTCTCCCCCCTTAGCCCCCCAAGCCGCAAAGGGGCCACACATGCTAACCAAAAAATCAACTAGCTCCCATCTCACCTCGCAAGGCCGAGCTACCACTCCTCACTGAGTTGGGTATCCCAACTCCCACAAGATAAGTCAGTCAAGTAGATATGTCAGGAGCGTAACATTATGCAAACATAAAAAGATCCTTCATCCTTATCCTCCCTTCATTAAATAGAGTTTTGAAGTCCCTTACTTTCCTAAAATCTCATTTAATTAAAGTTTCAAAAATTAATTCTTAAAAATTCCTCCCCGTACAAGTGTCACCCATCCCCTTCATTCCTCGATAAATTAATTAATTTAATTAATTAATTTCCCTTATTTCCCTCACCCNTACTCCATATGTGAGTCTGGTCGGCAAGCTATCGTCAGCCTGCATCATCAACCATCATGTCAGAACATGTCAACAACATATCATCAAATCAATAAATATCATGGTAAATAAATCAACTCAAATATCACACTCCCTGACTCAATTCGGAGTCCAAGGGTTTCGTCGATGCCTCTGCATCATCCAGGTCAAAAACCCTGCACACTCAAATAAATTGAGTCAATAGCACCTATATATAACAATAGTAATACATCATGTCATCTATCATAACGCATCATAATCGAGTATAAATGTTTTAACATCAAAAAAGTCCAGATCACTTGCGAGCAAGTGTCCTCAAATAATAAGTTTTGTAAGCGCGCCAGAGCGGGATGTTACATATACCATCATACCCTGCTGCAAATCATATGCATATCCTTTTCCAAAAGATATTACCAACTATATGCGACCTTCTATAAAGACAACTTGTGTATGTACATAACCTATTTATAGGTCATCTCGCATATGTAAGAAATTGTTACTAATGTAACCCGCGTATTCTTCTGAAGAATTCAAGCTTGAGGTTTCCTTATGGATGCCATTTTGTTCTAATTGTTCAGTCTTCTTCACCCACTTCTCAAAGTGTCCCAGCTTCTCAGAACTTAATCTCTGAGCTTTCATATTTTCAAAATTCTCTTCTCCTCTAGCCTCATGTGTTCTCTTAGTCATACTATATGAAACACTCCTCATGGATTGGCTTCTTGTGTTCCAACAATCTTGAGATTTGTGGCCAAATCCACTATAGTTGTAGCATCTCATGGTGTGACAATGAGCAACAATGTGTACTACTTGGGTACATCTCCAACACCTTAGGGTGTTATGAAACCTTTCATTATCTCTCCTTGCATAATATTTGCATTCCAAAATTTTGTGACCATATTCATTACATGAGTAACAGTGACCATGAAAAACATTTTCATACCTTTGCTTTGGTGTCCATTTTGAAGGTGTCTCTCTTTTGAATTTTCTTTAAGGTGTAAAGATGGCTTATTGATGTCTTCTTTTCTTTGTTATTTTGAAATATTCCTTCCCTTGTGTATATGGTTGACTTGCAACATTATTTCCATAATTTAAGAATGAGGGACTTACCTCGAGCTTCTTTGAGGTGCTTGCTTCAACATGTGTAGCTTCTTTGTTGTATCCAAGACCTCGTTTATCATTTGGTGATCTTTGACTATCCAAGATTTCATTCAATATTGTTGAGATATTCAATAATTTATTTGACTTATCTACTTTATTTCTAATATCAACAACTTCAGCTTCCAACTTATGACATGAATCTTCCTTTTCATTTACTTGATTCTTTAGTAGTTTCTCAACCCTTTTGGCTTCTTCAATTTGGGTCTTGAGATGGATATTAACTTCAAGACTTTTGCTAATCTCATTATATAACTTTTTTTTTTCTTCTATTTGATTCTTTAGTCTTTTGATCTATTCTTCTTTCTCTTCTAATTGAGACCTTTTACCTTCTTCTTGTTCCTTGAGAATTTTCTTTAGTTTCAAAATATGCTTTTGACTCTTTCCAAGAAACCTTTTAATCCTGTCTGAAATATAGCTATAGTTTATATAAATATGGTCTATATCTTATTCTTCATATGTAGATAAACATTCAACATCATGAAATTTAGAATTATTGCAATCCCGGAATTTTAGAGATTTTTTACCTTCATTGTTCTTGAAGGAGTTGTCTTTAGTGTCTTCCTTTTTTATTTGTTATGTCTTCTCTAGATTTAGCCATAGATCCTTCGCGGAAGTGAATTGTCCCATGCTCTCTTTTATAGAACTTGAGAGTACATTAAGAATGGTCTTGAGAGACAATGCATCATTCTTCTTTTCTTCCTTTTGAGTTACAAACTTTTACTTGTTCTTCAAGGGAATGGATCCAACGATAGTTTCTTTCCAAACACCTGATCCTTTTTCCTTCAAATACACTTTCATTTCTATTCTCCATGTTGAATAATTTTCCTCATAAAGGATTGGAACTTCATCATCTATTTGTGTGTCCATGGATCTCCTCCAATCTTGTTAAGGATTATACTGAAGGCCCACTCTGATATCAATTTTTGGACACATCGACCACACTGAGAGGGGGGGTGAATCACTGTAGGAATATTTTCAAACTTCCCTTCACAAAAACACCTTAGTTATCAATCAACATTTACTCATCACTTATTGTTGTCATTTATAACCATTTGTATGTGAACATATATCAACGAAAGATAACATCAACATATATCATCAACAAGACATCACCAAAAAGAACACAAAGAAAACAAGATGTATGTACAATTTTAGTTTTATTGTGGACTACAATCCTTGGGTTTATTAGCAACAACTGAATAGAGTTACAACTCCCCAAGAGCACTAGCTCTGCAATGCAAGACTCAAATTACACAACTCAACACCAACTAATAAGTGAATTCAATCCTCAACAGATACCAATATATCAATAGGTACGTGACCTGTCAGTAGTGCATCACGCATATGTACATGCCCCACCAATAGTGCAACCCATGTATGTACACGGTCTAGCTCACATCAGCCTACATGTGCCTCCTTAAGATATAGGGTTTTCTCTCTCCATGAAAACTCAGATCTTCGACATCCATTTTCACATCCACTTATGCCCTTCATTGTCCAATTAGTACCATAACCAATCACAACACATCTATTCTCTCCAACAACTTACTCATTCTCCTCAACCATACAATATGAATGTTACTCAATTATGTATAAGTAACCAGTATTCTATGGAAACCATATTAATACTGAAACATAAGAGTGTTTCTTACTCATTCAATGAACCAATAAAACCATATCACAACATCCATACCAATAATTCCTTAAGAATTCACCATACCATAAGAAAGAGTATCCATCAAAAAAATTGTGTAACCATACCAGAACTTCTATGGCAGATCTGAGCCCATAGAATGCATATTTGGAACTTGCTTCATCCTTCAGGAACCTGGCACTAGATCAAAGTCAAATATCCATGAATTTATTCAACTATATGCGCTCTGATCTTCTTCAGCCCGAGTGTGTATGTGCCCTATCTCATTGTAGCCCGTGTATGTATGCATTTGGGCTCACTTCAACCTGCATACTCCTTCATAAAATAGGGTTTCTGAACTTTCAAAACATTCGCCATCAAGATCTCAGACTTACAGGAACTTTGATGCATCCATGAGATCCTGCGATCACCCTCTTCCTCAGAATATATCTTCTATATATGACTAAGAGGAATGTCTTTACAAGAGACCCTTTCCTCTTATTTATATTCTCCAAGAAACTTCCTTAGAGGTATCCAGCAGGCCACTTTGTCCACATATTCATTTTATCAACATAACCACTTTGTCCATATGGATACCTTTATCAGACTTTGTCCACATAGCCACTTTGTTCATATGGCAACTTTTCCATTTAAACCACTTTCCTTATTTTAGGGTTAACCCTCTTATAACCACTTTCCATAATTTGAAAGTTCTCCATTAACTTTATTATTTAAGTAATCCTCTTGGAATTCATCATTTCAATTTATTATTTAAATAATTTCTTCTTTGTAAACACTTTGACTTCTTTTACCTTTTGGGGGATTCTAGCCAACTAGGGTCATCCAACTTCGTAAGGCCATAAATCTCAAACCGTGAGGAGTTATGTGACGTTCCACATACCAACGGAAATGGAATGAAAAACACTATCCATATAGGATAGGTTCACTAACAATTTCACTGATATTCATCTCATTATTCCACAATTAATCATGGGTTATCTAACCATACTTCTAGGATAAATCAACCACAAAGCGTCTTCCCATGAGGGATTTCACCATAAAGGGACCACTTTGGAGTTCATCCATTTGTAATTCCTATCAACCATGACAAGACAATAATGAGTCATCTTTACATCAATCTTACTGGAATAAGCCATGACAATATATCACTATGACATTGTCTCTTTGTCATTGATTCTATGCATGACCACATGATCCAACTATCAATACATCAATACATCTTTATTTATGCATCATATATCAATGAAAACACATTGATACATCTTCATCTATGCATGGCATCATATATGCATCATTTATCAATGACTTCACTTGACATGCATTCATTTACAACAATGACAATACATACTTCATCAATATACTATAACAAGACATTGTTCCTTTTATGTCAATCGTTTGACATAAATCCTTTGACATCAATGAAATCATGATCCAATAGGCGTCTTGTCCGATATTTTCCTTAACTCTTTATACCAGTCATCGTTGCACTGTATAGTGAAAATCTTTTCTCAAATATTCATCTGAAGAGGTATCACTGAAAATATGCGTGGTCTCCAATTCAACACATCTACCACTCTGTTCACTATTCTTTTTATGTAAGAAATCTCAAAATCCTATTCGCTAAGTAATTATGACCAATGCCTTTGTTGCGGGTTCAAGTCACTCTGCGTAAACATGTGCGGCACTCCACAATGATATGTTTTTAGTTCAAATTTCCATCCAATGAGATATTGTCTACACAGTCTCAAGGAATACACAATGGGCAAGAACTCCAAATCATCTGTTACGTAGTAATCCTCGTGGTTTCTTAATTTCATTGATATGTAAGCGATCACTCGACCGTCTTGAATCAAGACTCTGCCTAAGCCTTCCTTGGATGCATCTATGCATACCAGTATTTCCTTATCCATGTCAGGGAATTTTAGTATTGGAGTTGTCATCAATAGCCCCTTGATCCTTTGAAATTATTCTACGCACTCCTCGGTCCATACAAACTTCTTGTTTTTCTTCAGCAATTCCATGATTGGATTCACTATCTTAGAAAAACCTTCGACGAACCATCGATAATATCCTGCTAAACCCATAAAGCTTTGTACTTATGGTACCTTTTTCTACGCAAGACATTCCATAATGTCCTCTACCTTTGATGGATCCACAGTAATGCCTTCCACTGACATAACATGCCCTAAGTACTGAATCCTTGATTGGTAAAAAGATAATTTCGATAGTTTCCCACATAATTTCTTTTCTTGTAAACACTGTAGTGCTAAGCACAAATGTTTGTCTTGTTCTTTCGTCGTCCAAGAATATATTAATATTTTTTCAATAAATACTTGAAAAAACGTGTCCAAGTATTTGCAGAACACCCCATTCATGAAGCTCATGAATACCCCAGGGAGTTTGCCATTCCAAATGATAAAACGGTAAACTCGTAATGTCCAAAACTCATCTTGAATGCGGTCTTAGGAATGTCTTTCTCTTTGATATGTAACTAGTGATAGCCTGATCTCACGTCGATGTTTGAAAACATAGTCATGCCCTTAATTTGGTCAAACAAATAATCTATTCTTGGTAACAGATACTGGTTCTTGATTGTTTCCTTATTCAATTGACGGTAGTCAAAATAGAGTCTACATAGCCCATCCTTATTTCTTATGAAAATAACAGGTGCACGTCAAGGTGCAACACTTGGAAGTATAATTCCTAGGTCCAATAACTCTTTCAATTGCGTTTTCAACTTTTGTAAATGAGGTGTTGACATCCGATAAGGTGCTCTTGCTATTGTTTGAGTTCTAGGTTTCAAGTCGATCATAAATTCCAATTCTCTTTTGGGCAACAAACCTGGTAACTCTTCTGGGAACACGTCAGTAAAATCTCATACTACCGAAAGGTTTTCTAATCCTTCAACCTCGCCCTTATTGTTTAGTGCTAAGATTGCATATAACCTACATTCTTTGTGCATGCTCTTCTATATATGTAGGGAATAAATGAGCCTCAAGGACACTCCCTCATTTCTTCCTACAACCACTCTTCCCTGTCCCTCATCATCGATCAAACACAAGGGTGAAATCATGAAGATGGGTAACACTTTTGCTTGTTTTATGAGAAAAACAATTGTATTTTCACAAGTTCTTCAACTACCGGAATAAAAAAGTATTTTTTTTTAAGAATTTCACATTACAGTAAAAACAAAACTTGTGAAGAATTTTGTTAATTTTCCAATGACTATTTTTCAATTTTTTTTATTAAGATTTGATATGTCAATTTGACAATTGTTTAACAGTATGTTCCTTAAACATGAAAGGAATGATAATGAGTTAGTTTTTACTCCAACAATGTATCTATTATTAAACTTATTTTTTTAACAAACAAAATACAATGCAACAATCTACAAAGACTCTATTTTATTATGACTACAATTTTGAATCTAACGGATGAATATTATAATTTCTAGAATTTTTTTAAGTTGACCAAGCTGAAAACATTGCATATTTTAGACACATGTTTTCCTCCACCTTGTATCTATCTTAATTTTTACTTAAAAGTAAAATCTAAAAATACCCTTTTGAAAAGAACAATTTAAGGATTATGAATATAATTTTTTCTAAATTTTCACTGCGTATTTTTAGAGATACGAATATTTCATTTCACTAAATCATAATGTCTGCTGAAAATATTATGCAGTGATTTTTTTTTTAAATTAAATAAAATTAAATAAAAATATTGAAAATGAAAACAAATTATAGGAATTGAAAGTAGATTCAATTTTTCAAATGCTGGTGTCATTTTCGAAACCAAATTCTGAGTATTTGTAGGAGTCCGCAACCTCCAAAGTTTAGGTAAGATTGGTGCAATTCTCTGGTTTTTCTTTACAGTTCCAATTTCTAGTTTTCGACAGAAATAATATTTCTAATGAAAAGATATTCTTTTGGATGAAATAATAAATTCTAATGAAGACCGTCAGAACTAAATGGTTTCCATGTTTTTCGGCTGAAAAAACCTTGTTTCAGCCGAAAGAAGGTTGAGCAAATTCCCTTGGTCGTAAAAAATGAAAATACATGTCGTATCGTTTCATTTATCACCAAATCATATAAATACGCTTTCGGTGGAACACATTTAACACAATTCATCATTTGTTTGATGGTTTTCTAGAGCACCTAAACAAAGTTTCAAATCATCTTTTTGGTTTTTGTTGAATAAGGTAATTGATGTTTGTTCAAGTTTTTATTGGAATAACAATTTATATGTTTAAAGATAAATGTTGAGCATTTTTTCAAGGTGAAGTCTTTGTTGAACATATCTTTTACAGATAACTATAAAAGTCATGGGAAACAAAACTTTGCACAAGAGAAAATTTTATCGCACTCAAGATGATACTCTCCATAATGAAAAAAGGAAAGAGCATTATTGCAGAAAGAAACGAGAATGTGCAAATATTGAAGAAAGAAACGATGATAATGTAAATATAGATTTTCAACAAGAAGACATCCAACCAGGTATGCATGCACATATTGTCTATATTAAAAGTATAGAATTCAAATTTACAATATTGTTTAATATAATTTATTGTAATTACAATCTGATGTTTTTCAAAAAACATAAATTTATTTGTCTCATAATGTCGAAGAAGTCGTTGAAACTGAAATTGAAGCATAAGATGTTGAAACCGAAATTGAAGCAAAAGACGAATCACCTATAGGTATGTACATAAATTTAGATAATACAAGATGAACACTTGTATACATAGTTTAGTGAATTTATGTCCAGGTTTTGTTTTTTAATATAAACTTTAAATTGAACTATGCAGGAGAATCTATCAACATTGATGATGAAACATTAGAAAATGTTGATACTGACAAATTTGGAAAGAAAAAAGCTAAGCCTTATATAAGATATCGAACTAAGAATATGTATAACACTTTTTTCAGAGATGAATCAATAACAGTACAAGCTCAACTTTTAATCTATCTAATAAAGCCAAGAAAGTTAAAAGAAGCTACATCATTATTGAGTATTCAAAAGTCAACAAAAGATACAAAGGTGAAACATAATGTCTTTGACAATATAACTAGTGTATTAAAATATTTTGAAAAATCTCAAAAAAAAATATGTCAGTGTTGCACGTAGAGCGATACAAACAATAGTTGTTTCATCTAGCAATATAAAATGTCGTTTGACACGACACATGGAAAAAATGATTGGAATGTCAACAAAAACATTGCACAAACATAGAAAATTTTGATTGCAAATAGATGAAAATGATGAACTAGCTTGTTGGATAGTGATTTCTAGACAACCCTACAAAGATAGACTTGTAAAAAATGTTAAAAAATTGGCCCGTAATTGTTGGTTGGCAGAATCTCGTGTTTCACCACATACAAGGGATGTGTTGCGACGAAGAATAGCATGAAAAAAATATGAATAACATCCAAAACATATATTTCCAATGACACAAATAGAATTGTTCAATAAGTTCAAAGAAGAGCACAAAGAAGTTAAAATTTCCATCAATACATTTGTGCAACAAAAACAATGGTTTGTTAGACCCATCATTGTTCATGACACTTGTTGTTGTCATTATCATGTGGAATTTGAGTTGTATTACAACACTTTTTTGGATTTTGCTAAAATGTTATGGCCAAGTTCACCTCCTCCTTCCACATTCCATGCTTTTATATCTGAAATTCTATGTAAAAGATAAGGTGATGATTTATTTTACAAAAAAAAATGTGTTGGTGGAAATAAATGTGATCATTGTGTAAATCTAAGTTTGTTTCATTCAAAGTATCATATTTATATGAATGATCAATCATCTTCTAATATGACAGTCAGTTGGAAAAGATATGAATATATCAACAACACGGTTCCACATTCTTCAAATGTTATTTCCAAAAGGATTGATCTGAAAGTAGATAAAAAATTTGTGATAGATTTTTTGAGGAAGTTTGAGGAAGAAATTTATAAATAAACCAAGAATTCACATAGATATCGATGGAAAGATCTACAATTCAAACAATCCCATGGAGTGTTTTCAACAGGGACAATTTTGACAGTAGTTGATTTTGCAAAGAATTACACATTCGCTGCACAAAAAGAAATACAGAGTGAATATTACCATTCTGATCATGTCACAATATTTTTCCACGTTCTATATAGAAATGTTCAATGGAGTCTTGATAACATAGAAAGCACCAACAACAATCGACATGTTATTAAAGAATATCACTTTTATATAAGTGATGATCAAGTACATGACACACATTATGTACAACATTGTTTTGATAAATTTTATGATTCATTGAAAGAACATGAAATCGGTTTCGATCGACATTGGATATGGTAAGATGGGTGTGAGGGTCAGTTTAAGTCTTCACGATCATTCTATTGGTTATGTCGTCTTCATAAAAATTCAAACATTACACATTGCTGGAATTTTTTTGAGATTGGTCATGGAAAAGGAGAGCACGACGGTGCAGGGGCATGTGTAAAATGAGCACTTAGAAGGTATCATATGAAACCTCATGCCAGTTGATTTGAATCCACTGAACACATTGTTGAATGGTGAAAAATGGCGCTAATCCATGAATACAATCTGTCAAGGGATGTGTGCAGGTGTGTCTATATATAAATGTTACACATGTATATGGGATATTTTTATTTGAAAGTGTTCAAATCTATATTCAATCTTCAATCATTTTCTTGAGAGATTTCAAGTTAACAAGTTCTTCTCTTGTGTAGGTTTTTTTGGTATGCTGGAATCCAAGATGTAAATAGAACAATATCATATGACGCCAGTACAATACTTGGGACACGAAAAATACATTCATTTAAAACAAAACATTATCAAAATGTGTTTTCATTTGATAGAAGAAATGAGTCTTGTTTTTGTTCAGTTTGCATAGAGGACACATAATCCATAGATATTTGAGAAAACGAAAAATGCAGAATATATTAAAGCTTGGAGACATACCGAACTTAATGTAAAAGGGAAAATTCCACTTGCAATCTTAGAGGAGATGGAATCAAATGAAACTATAGTGTCAGTTGATGGTTTTTGGGCTCTAAAGATGTCCTAAAAACAACCTCTATGCATGAACCAAAGGTAGGTACTGGCACAAGCATTTTAATTGTCGCCTATGTAGGTTCTTACCTTTCATTTTCAATACCTAGCCTCCAGAAAAGCAAAACCTGTAAAGGAAAAACAATCGTAAAGGGAGCGACAGTTGTTCTATTCAAAGGAACAACACGACTTGCAAAAGGAACAACAATCATTACATTCGACCGAACTAATGTTGAATTAATTGCATTGTAGTATTTACCCAACTATCTAATTTGTCAACCCGGGGGTTGTAAACTGACGAAGCACACACAAAGTATATGCAAGATTGAAGCAGGACTAATCTAATCTAATGTTTAAGCTACAACCGGAATTGAATCATTAATCTAACACAAGACTGAAATAGAATCATTAATATAACACATGACTTGGAATTGAATTAATCTAGTTGCATAAATGAAATTAATCTAGGAATGAGAAATTGCGTGAAGGAATTAATCTAGAAATGGAGAACTACATGAAGGAAAAGCAAATACATGTGAAGAATTGAATTACACAACAACATATGTGAGCTCAGGCCAATGAAGCAATTTTCTATTACAATAACCAAATCAATCTTCATAACAAAATAATAAAATTATGAAAACCAAAACCATGAATCAAAGCTAAGAATCCCTTTCTCTTTTGAATCCTAATGACTACTCTAATTCTCTACTTGCAACTGATTGAATTGTAATTGCTCCTAATTGAATAATCTAATTCCTCTTCTACTTGAATAATCTAATTGAATCCTCATGAAGAGAGAGAATTATCTTTTATACATGAGAGCCTTGAAGATAATATAACCATCTCATTATTACAGATTCACTATTCTCTCAACCTATTTACCATTATTACAAAATATAATCCTGTAGTGACCAGTAAGAAAAAAAAATCAACAAGCCTAGTAAAAATCCTTACAATTACGCATAACATTTCTAACATAGAATTTCTGAGTGCGTAAATAATTCATTAACTTAAAATAAGAATATAAATTTCAGTAGAATTTAACATTTAACATTTAAATACATCATAAAAATAACTTAGCCATTTCACAAACAATTTACCTGGTTCTGATGCTAATTTCTGTCACCTTGCTTCCTTGTTGTTGCCTTCCTGCTGCCTGATGCACTGACCAGCATTGCCCAAATGTACTATCCTCCCTACCAACTAGGAAAACCACCTAGCTCCAAGATATCATATGGATATCTTGGCCCCCGTGCCCAAAACCTCTAGCAAACTGGTGTCTGTACTGATCCAGTCTGACTATAGAACTCAACTCTCCTCTGTGCAATCCAAGAGAGACCTCTCCCAAAATTTTCCCGTCGAATGGTAATCCTCCTCCGTAAACCTCCTCCCCTCATATTCCTCCTTCACCACCCTGCCTTTCATTTACTTCCTTAACTACCCATTTATTACCTTATCCCCTCATAATTAATATCTTATCCCTTTATATTCAATGTCTTATCCCTTTCCGTGTACATAAGTTTTTAATAAATTAACTTATAATTTATTATCCCTATTAATTTAATACCCATGTCAATGAATGTAACATGTAATTAATTAATCAAATTGCAACCATTAATTAATCAATAAATATTTAATTAGTATCTTTATACTAATCTTGTTTAATTAATACCAAGTTAAGACAATTAATCCCTTAATTAATTTTTACTTAATAATCCTTAAACATTTATTCAACTAGGGTTGTTACATACACCCACCCTTTAGGAAACTTCGTCCCAAATTTAAGGTATCTTATGGTACAAGGAAAAGAAGCACGGTTCAAACATTCATAACAATTAACCGACATTATCAGTAAGTAAGTCAAGAAAACTCATACATACTAGTGTATGTGTACAAGAAATGCATGTGTAGCTAGTACATACAATTCTCGTGCATGTACTAATAATCAAACTGTCATCCTTTAGTAATTTATGTATGCATCCAATCCAGTTAGAAAGACTTGTCTTTTATAAAAGACAACAAACCAATCAATTGTTTGAGAAATCCTTTAATTACTATTATCCGGTTCAACAATTTTATTTTAAACAACTGTGGTTTAGTTACATAATAATGAATATTCATATATACTCATTTTTTTTTTTTGGAAGGGAAAACATTAAATTCCACCACCAGATAGATCTCCATACCTTCTCAACTATTACTACTCATCCTTCCTCCCTAACCTATTTCCATCTCCATTCCTATCCTTCCTCTGCTAGACTATCTTGGAGCATCAACTATATTGACCTAACTCCAAATAGAACCCGTAAGCAGAAGTGTCACTATCTCGACCAAGCTTTCCTAGAAGGCATCCGACAGTCATCATCACATGTCTTGGGGAGTGTGAACTAACACCATCCTCCCATGACTTCAGATTTTGGAGGATACACGGTGGGAAATGCCTCCACCCCTCCTAACAGGACTAGGGTCCACACCCTACAATGGATGATACATGGTGGGAAATGCCTCCACCCCTCCTAACAGGACTAGGGTCTACACCCTACAATGGAATACACAGTGGCATGATTTTGTTGGAGGTTTTGTCATCGTTTATTCGGTTTTGGGTAGTGTCATCACCTGAAATCATGCACTGGTCCACATATCATAGAAATGCATCCAAACCAATATAAATTTCACATACAATATTCATACCATAATGTTTCTCGGTTAGTGGTCCTGATATCCACTTTCATCATCATTATCCCTTGGCTATTTCATAGC
>SNQJ01S0002382.1:34198-68446 GCA_010110895.2 Picea sitchensis
AATAATAAAGGAAGGACCTGGCAATTTCTCTGGTGGACGTAGCCCACACTGGGTGAACCACGTAAATCTGTGTCTCTCTTGTATTGTGTGCCTTCTGTGTTTTTGTTTCTGCATTTGTTTTGTTTTATTGCTCCGCGGTCCTGTTTTTCTAACATTAAGTTCAACTAAGTCCCCAACGCTGACTATAAACTTGTCCAAAACCTAGAAGCGAATCTAGAGTCCCTATCTGAAATGATCTTCTTAGGTATCCCATGCAAACGGATGACCTCACTTACAAACACATGTGCCACATCAACGACATCGTAAGTGTCTCTAACCGGAATAAAATGAGCACTCTTGGTTAGATTATCCACTATCACAAGAATGGCATTGTCTCTATGGGATGTGAGCGGCAACCCCACAACAAAATCCATATAGATGACTTCCCATTTGGACATAGGAACATCATTTGGTTGTAGGAGGCCTGCCGGGTGATGGTGGTCAGCTTTCACTTGTTGACACTCCCAACATTTGGTGACGAAATGGACTACATCGTGCTTCATGCCTACCCAGAAGAAGAGCTTCCTCATATCTGCATACATCTTCTTCACACCCGGATGCGCACAATAAAGTGCTTTATGGGCTTCCTTCAGTATGATGCCTCGAATATCGCCATTCTCAGGGATGTACATCCTTCCTCAATATCTTAACAGTCCATCTGTTTCCAGACTATATCCTTCATACTTTGGGTCTAACTGCCTCCCGCTCTAGAGGTTTGAAGTAACCTTTAAATACCAACTGTCTCCTGGGAGTTGTGTCAACAGATGTTCCCTCAGATTGACCTTTAAGGTTACCTAGGAGAAGATACGTGGTCTCCTACTCAAGGAATCTGTGACCACGTTTTCCTTTCCCTTGATGTATGAAATACCAAAATTGTACTCACTCATAAACTCACTCCATTGCCTTTGCCTGGCATTCAAATCTCTTTGAGTGAAGAGATGTTTTAAACTTTGATGGTATGTTTTGAGCTCAAAATTTCGTCCAACAAGATAGTGCCTCCAAATTTTCAGAGCTAGCATTACAACTGCCAACTCTAAATCATGAGTCACGTATAACTCTTCATGTTTCTTCAACTTCCTTGATGCATAGGCTATCACTCCTCCATCGTGCATTAGCACGCCCCCCAACCCTTGCTTCGAGGCATCCGTGCAGATTGTGAAGTCCTTTTCCATATCCGACACTCGTAGAATTGGCGCACTAGTTAGTAACCTCTTAAGCTTAATGAATGCACTATCACATTCTTCTGTCCAATCATACCTGACCCCCTTACACTGGAAGGTGGTGATAGGTTTCGCTATTTTGGAGAATCCTTCATCAAATATCCGATAATAACTTGCTAGCCCCGTGAAGCTTCTCACCTCATGGTCATTTTTTGGCACTGGCTACTCCATAATGGCCTTTAATTTTTCTAGGTCCACAGAGATTCCTTCGCCGGAAATGATATGACCTAAATAGTGAATCTCTTTCTGGAAGAAGGAACACTTTGACAACTTCCCATACAATTTGTTCTCTCTAAGGTAGGACAACACTATTCGCAAGTGTTCCTCATGTTCTCTTTCATTCTTGGAATAGATGAGGATGTCATCTAGAAAAACTTGTACAAATTGATCTAAGTACTTCCAGAATACGCCGTTCATGAGGCCCATGAATACTGCTGGCACATTGGTCAATCCGAAAGGTACGAAAAAAAACTTGTAATGTCCAAACCGAGTTCGAAAGGCAGTTTTTGGGATATCACCTTCCTTAATCCTTAATTGATGATACCCTGATCGAAAATCAATCTTTGAGAATACCGCAGCTCCTTTCATCTGATCGAAAAGGTCATCTATTCCCAGCATCGGGTACCTATTTTTCACTATAGCATGGTTCAAGTCCCTATAGTCTATACACAGTCGTAAGGATCCATCCTTCTTCTTTCCAAAAATTACTGGTGTGCCCCAGGGTGAGACACTGGGTCTTATTAGCCCTATGTTCAGTAACTCTTTCAACTGCATTTGCAACTCACAAAGTTTTGGCGCTGTCATCCAATACAGAGTCTTGGAGATTGGTTATGCACCAGGTTTTAGCTCAATAGTAAAATCAAGCTCCCTCTCAGGAGGTAATCCTGGTAACTCGTTTGGAAAAACATCCTTAAATTCTGACAATACCGGGTACTGATCGAATGAGGGACCCTTCCTTTCATTCACTTCTTCCACTACATACAATCGACACCCTTGTCTCAAGCATCGCTTAACCTTCATAGTTGATATAAAGCATAACGACACTTTTCTCTATACACCTTGGATCTCTACTGGTCTTCCTTCGTCATTGACACAAAGCAGCCTCTTTGCGAAACAATCTACCAAAGCTCGGTGAGTTGCTAACCAATACATTCCAATGATTAGGTCATACGCCCTAAGAGTAGTGATGTATACCTTCAACTTGGTAGTACACACTCCTAGGTCTAATATACAATTATCAACACTAGGTCCTACCGATTGTTTTTCCCCCGAAGCCATCTCGACTTGTTTAAAGTCATCATGGTCGTAGGCTGCCAACCCATTCTTTTCTAATGCAGATGGTGAAATGAAACTATCTGTCGCACCAAAATCAAACAAAATCTTAACATTGATATGATTTAGCGTACGTGATGACTCCACCACCGTGGATTGATGTTAGGCCTGGTGATTATTAACCGCTGCGTAAATCTGGTGGCTGCCACTTGATCTCCCCATCGGTGCCTTTCCTTCTCTATGCACGAACCCTGATTGTAACTTTGGGAAGTCACACTGGTAATGGGGTCCTCCGCACCCCCAACAGGTAACACGAGATTGAACCTGTGCACTGTTATGTGACTGTCTCTCAAATGAGTTCCTTCCCCTGGAACCCCTACCCCTACTAGTTGTTCCCTGGGATGGTCATGGACCTGTCTGCACCGTTGGTGATGAACAAGATGTTGCACTCTCTGCCATTGAAATCCCTGCAAATACTGTCCTTGGCGCGACTCTGCTACCATATGGTGGTGGCCTTGAGCCCCCTCCCCTAGGAAATGTCCTCGGGGCCTTTCCTATGAATATAGGGCGATGCGGAAATGTCGGTTTTGTACTCCCGGTTAAGTTCATGTGTTCTTCCACATAACGCACATTTTCCATTGCTTCCGCTACTGAAGACGGTTTCCACATCCGCACCATAGCTCTTATCTTAGGGTTCAATCCATAGACGAAGCGCTCTGCCTATCGTTGGTCATTGTCCATATACGAAACATATTTGACCAGTTCCATAAATATGATCTCATATTCTTCTACATTTCGGTTTCCCTCTACTAAGGCATGAAATGCCCCTACCTGTTGTTCCTCATAGTATGCTGGTAGATATTTCCTTCGGGACCTCTCCTCGAAAAGTTCCCAAGATACTGTGTCTAGGGTAAGTTACAGTTGTCTTTCCAGGTTTCCCCACCAGTTCAAGGCGTTGTCTCTTAACTGAAAAATTTCGATCTTCGCATTTGAGTTTGATGCATAGTCCCTTAAGGAAAAACACCTTGTCATGCCTTCTAACCATGCTTCTGCACGTTCACTGGCGCGACCTCCGACAAACTCTGAAAGTTTGATCTTCTGTAATTCTTGCATGATGTCTTCAGGTGGAGGTCCTCCCCCTAAATCCCTTGATGCTTCTCAATTACCTGTTCCAGATGGTGGGGGTTCCACTTCATTCCTTTCCGGTTGTCGCCCTTTCAAAGTCTCATTAATGGCTTCCAACGAGCGCAGTATGAGAGCTAGTTCGGGCGATGGTGGTGGTGGCGCTGGCAGTGTTGGCGGTGCTTGCGATGACACTCCCCTGCCTCGACTCCCTCGAGTCCCGACCATCCTGTATGCTTTAAAATTCATCAACCAAAGTTGTCAGGGTGATTTCAAGGACGTTTCAAATTGGTGCTACTCAAACTAGAAATAGTGTTAGGCGTAAGTTTTCTTTACTTGTTTGTAAACACACATTACTCCTTTAGGGGATTGGCTAGGTTAGGGTTTAGGATTAAGCGTCTAAGCTTGATTTCTTCGCCCCTATGAAAAAACTATTGGTTCCCTTGCCCTGTAGCTACGCTAGCCTTGTGCCATACTCGCCAATTCCTATGTTTACTCTCCTAGTGCATATGTCGCCTCCTTCCCGTTTGTCCTAGTCTAAGTCCTTCTAACTTTTCACTTATAACTAATTATCCTCCGATGCTTGACTCGTGAGCTCTTCCTTGGTGCGTAGTGTTGGCGTTGTCGAATGTTGTAGTGAGATTTAGCGTTGACTTTGACTAGTGGAATGGAGTGGAGGGACTTGGCGCTTGGCTCGATGAGTTGTGTGTAAGGTCTCATGAGCCTGACGCTTGGATAATCAGAAATTATTCTTCAGTCTAGTCCCTTGCTATTATTGATAATTAAACTATTTATATGCGAATTTATTTGTAAAAGTGATATGTGTGGTGCGTTGGTGTTAGTGTTCTTTTTAAGGCTCTTCTCTTGGTGGGGGTTGTGGGTTCAAAACCCTTTAATAATTCAATTTTTTTTTTTGTTTTACTCATTTAAAAAGACAAAATACTTAATTAATTTAAAACATAATTAATTAATTAAAACATGATCAATTAATCATACAATTAATTAATCATAAAACTTAAACTCTAAATTAACTATATGTAATTTAAATTATATGCTATTTATTAAAAATTAAAATTTAACATTATATTAAATTAGATTTGGCATTTAATATTAAATTAAATTTTAATAACTTAAATTTAATATCGATTTCAAATCAAAACATTTAAAATTTTACATTGAATTTACATTAAAATCTTAACAACTTAACCAAAATGAAAACTTAAAAAAAAAAAAACTAAATAAGAATAATATAAAAAAAAACAAATTTAACGTGGGCAACGGGTCCTTGCATGAGGCCCACGTGCCCCTCCCTCACCATGCACATCATTTTCGAGACTCCTCTTCGTGGCCTCATGTGCGCTAGTGCTGGTCTAGTCATGGCTTTGTGCATGGCGGTGGCGCTGAAGAGCTGCTAAGTATAGAATCATTGGTATCTTTGGAGGAGTTTCTGTATTTCGTCTTTATAATTTCCTCAATCGTGTTTCTTTACAAACTGATATTATTGATATTATTTCATATAGAAAAACACATAGAAATCTATCTATTTGCTAGTAGCTGTTGAAGCCATGGCGTATGTGCCGCCGCACAGAAGGATACAGGAAGGCTCATCTTCTTCACTGAAACCAACGCCCATCGCACCGCCACCCCAACATGGGGATTGCAGGGGATATATAAGAGATAACTTTCAAAAATGGTTTGCAGTTGATAGTAATGGCAATACTTCCAACTTATTACTCGAATTTAAGCCCTTCCAGGGAAAAACATATGAGCATCTTCGAGATAAAAAGCTGTACACGCTCTCTGCAAATCCTCCTGTAATAGAGGGCTAGAGGTGGAAAATAATATGTGGTTGAGTCCTCCTTACGTTACAGTCAAAAGTATGCTGTTGAAAGCTCCCTGGGTTGCTTTTAAAACTATCGTTATCCTCCCAGTCAAAAGATAAATCTCTGCACAGTTTGCACGAAGTTACTGGAGTCGAAGGCTTTCGAAGTCTTAAAGCTTTGAGGAATTTATGTGATGCAGGCGAAAGAAAATACAACGTAGCATGTTTCTTTGATATCTTCCGTTCTTTATTTGAAAGGAATTCGTATTATTTTCGAGGGTTCGGGAAAATGGCCACCGAGGAAGCATGCTGCAGCGTAAAGTTCTGGATTTATATTGCCATAGTTGTGTTGTTGGTTCTTTTCTTGGGTATGATGTCCGGCTTGACGCTCGGTCTTATGTCGCTCAATTCGATGAATTTGGAGGTTCTATCCAAATCCGGAACACCGCAGGATCGCAAGCACAGAGGTGTGTGTTTGATTGCTTATTATTGGAATAAGCGTGATTTGGACTACTTTTCCTGTTTTTTGTATTCTTTAAGGCTATAAGTTTCACGCTGAGATTTATTTCCCTATTATTATTTGAACCTCTCCCTTTTCGGTATACCAGACCATCAATATGGCGCTCCCCTGGATCATCCCCTCACCACTTGGCCCATCACTCCTTTAACTAATACTGTCAGTGTTCGTTATTCCGGCCTCAGTCTCTCTGCTTCGGCTTCAGTGAGAATGAATCTGAATTCTAGTTAAAAAAAAATATTCCTGTGCATTGCCAAGCATTTAGGTTCTCAGAGATTCGAACACGCGACCTTCATAGCCAGAGGAGATTATTATTATTATTACTATTATTATTATTAACAATACAAGACTATTATATTTATATGCGGCAAGAAATAAATTATTCCAAAAACCTAGAATAGACGGATTCTGTTTAGGTGAATCTTTCGGGGGAATTGAAATTAAGACCTCTGGTTGCAACCCAACCGACATAAATATTTTCTGTCTAATTTGTTTCAGGTACCACTGGCTCCCAGAATGTTGTAATTTTACAAAGCTTGGGTGTAATTTTAGTGGACCGTAGCATTTGAGGATTATTTAAGAGGCCATTCTCATGTCTAAAGATCACGTGAACTGGCAGAATACGATAAAGGGTATTTGGACTCTGAATATTTAAGAACTACACAAAGATTCATGAAGGAGCTGAAAGAATATTCTTAAGAACACTCTCGTGCTTAAAGACCATGACAATTGGCAGAATGTGACAATGGTGAATCGGCCATGGTAAATTATGCTTGTTTACAGGTAGTCTTGTTAAACCTCTTATAGATCATGTTTCAAAACAATAAATTTTCAATAGCTGGCCTTGTTCCTCAAAGATTCCATGGATCTGAGCAATGGGGTGAAGGCCCATTGGGGGTTACTTCTAGTTCATCTGGTAGTCCAGTTACATCTGGAGGCAGTGGATCAGCAAAACAACGGCTGCGTTGGACACCTGACTTGCATGACCGGTTTGTGGAGGCAATCAATCAGCTTGGTGGCATAGATAGGGCGACACCCAAAGGAGTACTTAAAGTGATGGGTGTTCAAGGACTTACCATCTATCACGTGAAAATCCATTTGCAAAAATATCGACTAGGAAAGTACATTCCCGAGTCATTAGAAGGAGGAAAATCTGATAAGAAAAAGGGAAACGAGATAGTTTCAAATTTGGAAGCGACATCGGGAACCCAGATTGCAGAAGATTTACAGATGTAGATGGAAGTTCAAAAATGGTTGCATGAACAACTTGAGGTACAACACTATTATTCTATTTATATCGCATCTGCTATATAATTTCTTTATTTCTTTCATGGAGATGCATGTCAGTGGATAAAATAAAATCATGTTTATGTATTCGTGGGAAACCTTGTTCGGATCTCTACGCTCCAAGGAAACATATTGTAACAACCCTAGTTGTATTCATATTTCACTTGTTTTACTTTGGTAAATTTGTTTTTACATTTTCAATATGTATTTCATTTATTTTTATATTTGTGTTAAAAAAAAATTGTTTGGTTTGCAGGTTAGGCGGAGCTGGAGCTAGAGCTTGGAGCTTTGGCCCTCACGCCCAGATTTCAAACAAAAGCTCTGATACCATTTGTAGTGACCAGTAAGAAAAAAAAATCAACAAGCCTAGTAAAAATCCTTACAATTACGCATAACATTTCTAACATAGAATTTCTGAGTGCGTAAATAATTCATTAACTTCAAATAAGCATATAAATTTCAGCAGAATTTAACATTTAACATTTAACTATAGCATAAAAATAACTTGGTCATTTCACAAACAATTTACCTGGTTCTGATGCTAATTTCTGTCACCTTGTTGCCTTGTTGTTGCCTTCCCGCTGCCTGATGCACTGACCAACACTACCCAAACCTACTATCCTCCCTGCCAACTAGGACAACCACCTAGCTCCAGGATATCATATGGATATCCTATCCCCCATGCCAAAAAACTCTAGCAAACCAGTGCTTGTACTGATCTAGTCCAACTATAGAACTCAACTCCCCTCTTTGCAATCCAAGAGAGACCTCCCCCAAAATTTTCTCGTCGAATGGTAATCCTCCTCTGTAAATATCCTCCCCTCATATTCCTCCTTCACCACCCTGCCTTTCATTTACTTCCTTACCTACCCATTTATTACCTTATCCCCTCATAATTAATATCTTATCCCTTTATATTCAATGTCTTATCCCTTTCCGTGTACGTAAGTTTTTAACAAATTAACTTATAATTTATTATCCCTATTAATTTAATACCCATGTCAATAATTGTAACATGTAATTAATTAATCAAATTGCAACCATTAATTAATCAATAAATATTTAATTAGTATCTTTATACCAATCTTGTTTAATTAATACCATGTTAAGACAATTAATCCCTTAATTAATTTTTACTTAATAATTCTTAAACATTTATTCAACTAGGGTTGTTACAAATCCCTTCAAATCCTCACACATATCCCTCATATATCTTATATCAGATATTCCAACCAAATCTCCATGATCTTCTCCTTGGAATGGGATTGAATTATCTCCTCAAATATTGAAATGGTGGAGGATGTAACATCCTCCTCGTTACGACGACGAACCTCATACACCAAGTACAATTCTTTTTCTTTTTTTTTTAGGTGTGTGCGCGCATGTACAAGGGAAATAAACACATTCGACTCTACGTCACCACCCAACAACGAACAAGATGCAACCATGAAAAACACAACAAGATGACATAAGACGCACAACAAGAAACTACAGGCATTTAACGACGATCACTCGACAATAAGTGAAACTGACTACCCACCCATCCTACCCTGCAATGGTTAGGACCTCCAAGACACATAAGCAATGCTCAAGCCCAGGTTCCCATCGATTTTAACCATTTAAGGTCTCAGGGCTGACGACTGTTCTGAGGAACATGGAGGTGTCTACATCCCGCCCGACACAAGAAGACCAAGCATAATTGTTCATGACCAAGTACAACATAAGTTATGAACGACCAAGTCCTCTACGGAAGGTGCAAGTCAAAAGGACACCGACAATAAATCAACCATTAGTCAGGACTCAACATTACCTATGACTCAAATGGCAACAAGTACATCTCAATCACTTCATTTAGATTCCGTTGGTCGACGAGTTACCAACCAGCCTTATAAATAAGTACATACAGTTAAATTCAAATCCCCATTTACTAATCATAATGTCTTATTGTACTTGTTCAAGACATTACATTTTATTTGTTATCAATGTTAATAAAATTTCAACATCATTACCATAAAACAATAACCATATTACAATTTATATTATAATAACTAAATAAAACGACAATCACCTTACCCCTTAAATATTATCTATAACAGTTACATTCTCATTGCCATAAAACGAAGACCATATTACCATTAAGATTACCATAAATATTAGCATTAGCATGAAACATTACACTACTTTAACATTACCATGAACAATGATAGTATTGAAAAATTGGCATTCTGTATACATTAGTATTAACATTAAGCATTGCGTTACAATAGCATTCCATATGCAATAATGGCATGGAGCATTAGCATTCTATAGTTTTTAGCATTAACATTAACCTTTCTTTTC
The DNA here is from genome assembly GCA_010110895.2 of Picea sitchensis. Lineage (NCBI taxonomy): Eukaryota > Viridiplantae > Streptophyta > Pinopsida > Pinales > Pinaceae > Picea > Picea sitchensis. The sequence goes on from SNQJ01S0002382.1 coordinate 43,818, forward strand.
ATTTTATATTATAATAATTTTGCAAAAAGAATGTCAATAAATTACATTCATGTTATCTAACAATAGCATTACATTAGCTTAATATTGCCCTAGCATTACCCTAAAATAGAACCCACTACATTTTATATTATAATAATTTTTACACAAGGAATATCAATAAAATACATTCCAATTATCTAACAATAGCATTGCATTTGCTTTATAAGGCACTAACATTACCTTAAAACAGAATCAACATTATATTTGATATTATAACAATTTTGCAACAGAAAATCAATACAATTCATTCCTTTTATCGAACACTAACTATGTTATCATTAACAAAATCTAGCGACAGCGGGGGGTGTGCCAGACCAAATGGGCAACTGATGTGCATGCAAGAAATCCACACCTCATACTAGCATCTATCAGAGAATCCCACCACATCCGTACCTCATGCGACCCGTAGAGGTGGGAAAAAGGGTTAGAATTGAACACAGTACAGAGACGAAAATATCATGAAATTTGACACGGCTGGCAAGGGAAAAATCATAGGGACTGAACATCATTTGCAGGGGCGAATTTATAAGTGTTTAAATGATAAATGTAAAGGCTTTAAAACTAGTTACAACCCTTCATGCCAGAGCTAAGCTTCGACGCCCCACAATGGGCTCCTTCTTCAATGGTCGCGTCTGTTAGAAGGTGGAAAGTTGGGGTGGGTTTTAAAGGTTTTGAAGAATTGGTTCAGAAGTTTTAATCAACACCCGAATTCCTTTCAAATCTGGCAGTGTCTCAGATAGATCTTGCGCCTCAACCTTTCGTTTCAAATTGCCAGAGTTTAAAATTTCAAAAAAAATAAAATAAAAGATAAAGGCGTATGTCAACCAATTGAGCGTTGAAGTCCAGGAGTAAGAATGTTGAATCTATAAACAAAAATCCAAGTCTTAATCTATAAGGAGAAGAGCTACTCGACCACACAAAATAGAAGTGTATGCAATGCCTCTTTGACACACTCGTCCCTGTTCTCCATGGATAACCTAAATTGTGAAATCCCTATGAGGCAATGGCGGACCTCAGAGTCAACGTTAAGGGTTGGAACACTTCATGGCAAACCACTGTTCTCATCACAAAAATACAGTTCCAGTCGAGGTCTTAAAGGCCAGACATACATAATAAAGGTGGTCACCCATCCGTCATAGTCAGCATAACGAACAAGCATTAAGAGGTTGTGTGAGGTCATAAGGTTTAAATGGTTTTAATGGTGTACACAGAGGGCTCTTTTTCAGAACTGTCATGACCCAATCCTTAAGGATCGCGGAGCCTTAGTTATAGAAGGGAGTACGCCCTCATATATATTTAAAAAAAAAACACGCAGAGCCTATCGCCAACAATCCACGGCATGCAAAAAAATTGAAATTGCCAAGGACCAAATTTTAGTAACCATAAACCAAAACAATTTTTTTTCCAAAAACAATAACACTGAACCATATACAAAAACGAAATTGCCAGAAGGGGGTTTTCTTCAATAAGAATTTACAAGGCAATTTGCCAAAACAATTTATAGTAAGAATTTATCACCCAAATTTTACCAGAAAAGAATTTTTCAGTGTGACATTACACACTGAGTTTCGCCATTCAGGGGATGGAGATGCAAGGCTAGAGTTTACTCAGAATTTACACAGTAAATTTTATAGCAGTGATAAATACCCAAAATTTCTCCATGATACCCATCAAGGAATGAATCCAATTTTTCTTCATCTATTAAAATAACAGAGGTAAATAACTTTATTAACAGAGGTAAGTTACAACAGTAAAAATTTTATTATCTCCCAATAGCAGAGGTAAGTAACAGCAATAATTTTTTTTATTATCATGAGTTTCTTCAATAGCTTATCAGTTGCAATTGATACCCAAGAAACCTATAGAATATAAAATTGTACATGATTTGACACAATAATACTGTATCATATGAGAAATTTTAAATAAAAACAACAGTCACCGTAGTTACAATAGTAGTCGTCGAGTAATAAATAAAAATATCCAATCAATACATTTACACAGATATACCGATCCCAACATAAGTCGTATTCTAATCTACTAAAATAAAAATCATACCATTGCCTTATCGCCTGCCTCGAATGAAGTTTGCGCGCTCTGTGCTGCTCCCACTCGTCGACCGTCGAGACTACACCGGTACCTCCCAGCCAACGCTAGGGGTAGTATTCTTCCCCCATAGCCCCCCTGAGATGCAAAGGGGCCACACACTATCCAGATGGTACATCTAGCTCCCAGCTCGCCTCGCAAGGCCGAGCTACCACTCCTATCCGAGATGGAAAATCCCAAGTCCCCATAAGTAATCAGTCAAGTCACAAAACCGACAGTGTAACGTTATGCTAATATCCTATCCCTTTCTTCCTCTTCCTTCCTCTCTTTTATAGAGTTTAAGAACTTCCCGCCTTCCCCAAATTTCATTAACTTTAAGTTTTAATAAAATCTTCTAAAAATTCTCTTTCGTACAAGTGTCATTTATCCCCCACATTTCTCCATTAACTATTTTCTTTAATTTATTAAATTGTCTTATTTCCCTCACCCACCTAGAGTTACTCCTATTTTTACTCCTAGGTGTCCCTAGATTCCCTTACAGGTTTTAAATACTTTCCCTAAAATGATGTTGCTAATTTAGTTCAATTTAGAAGGTTCTTTATTGCAGATTCTTTACTAAGTTGGCCTTGCTTTTTACCATAAGTTCCCTTCTTTCCCTTATTATGTTTCCTCCATTCCTAAGTTTCCTAATTTTTATTATTCCCTTCTTTACCCTTATTATTAGAGCCAAAATGGCAGCTGCACAAAATAACCTCTTTTTCCTTTTTATTAATAATTTAATATCTTTTACACTTTCACAAGTTAAATAATTAAATTCTTCTTTACAAATTTAAAACCACTAATTTTAATTAAATTATTACTCTCTTAATTTTACCCCAAATTTTTTTATGAAGACTAAAACTATTACTTAAGTGGTTTTTAGTTTATTTATTATTATTATTATTTTTAATAGGGTATTTTTCTTAAGGTTAGACAAAATTTTACCCCTAGAGAAGTTTTAGGCTTAGAAGTTAGATTCTGAACTGGGCGACATTTAATTAGGGAAGTTGTTTAAGAATTTATTAATGTGTTAAATGTCTTAGGGCCATCAAGGTTTGTTCCTTCATCATCATCAATGCGACGTGCCCTTCAGGACGCACCACATGCTCCAAGGTGCCACTCGCCTTGTTTGTTTCTTTTGCTCGACGTGCCCTTCAAGATGCACCACATGCTCCAAGGGTGCCACTCGCCTCTTTTGTTTCTTTTGCGTGACATGCCCTTCAGGATGCACCACGTGCTCCAAGGGTGCCACTCGTCTCTTGACTGATTGGTAAACATCAATAACCCCTGGAGTCAACACTCCACTAGGTGAAATTGTGGGAGACTAAAGGATTCTAAGGAATAAGGCCCCCACCTTACTGCACGCCCCTTAGAATCATCATGAGTGATTGTCGCAGTCTACCCTCATGGCATCGTGGGTCCTCTCGAACTAGTTAATCTTTAACCTACAGTTCAATCCATGGCGTAAGTGCTAGTAGGCTGTGACAGGGCTTCTATCCACACCTCTCCCTCAACCTCTTTGGTAGTCTTGTGTGTCCCCTTTACTCCATATGTGAGTCTGGTCAGCAAGCTATTGTCAGCCTACATCATCAACAATCGTGTCATAACATGTCCACATCATATCAAATGTACTAAAATCACAGTAAACAATCAATCCCCAATATCACACTCCCTGACTCAATCCGGAGTCCAAGGGGTTTCGTCGATGCCTCTGCATCCTCATGGTTCAAAACCCTGCACACTTAGTACAACCGAGTCAATAGCACATGTCTATGCCAAAGAAGTAAAACATCATGTTATCTACCATAACGCATCATAATCAAGGACAAATGTTTTAATATCATAATAGTATGGATCACTTGCGAGCAAGTGTCCTCAAAGAATAAGTTTTCTCAGTGCACCAGAGCAGGATGTTAAATACACCCCCTCTTGGTATAAACTTCATCTCAAAGTTTCATAGTATAAATGCCGAAATAAGTGTATCACAATATCATAAGTCTATCTATCAAACAAAAATGGAAACTACTGGCGCATATCGTATGCGTCCTCCCAGGTCGTCGAGTGCGGACTATAATTGTGCCATTGAACCTTGACCAAATCAATCTTCATAACAAAATAATAAAATCATGAAAACCAAAACCATGAATCAAAGCTTAGAATCCCTTTCTCTTTCGAATCCTAATGAATACTCTAATTCTCTACTTGCAACTGATTGAATTCTAATTGCTCCTAATTGAATAATCTAATTCCTCTTCTACTTGAATAATCTAATTGAATCCTCATGAAGAGAGAGAATTCTATTTTATACATGAGAGCCTTGAAGATAAGATAACCATCTCATTATTACAGATCCACTGTTCTCTCAACCTATTTCCCATTATTACAAAATATAATCCCTTCAAATCCTCACACATATCCCTCATATATCTTAGATAAGATATTCCAACCAAATCTCCATGATCTTCTCCTTCGAATGGGATTGAAATGGTGGAGGAAGTATTCAAGAAGTCCTTTGAATTAGTCCTTCACATATTCCTACACATTACAAAGCTTACACATATTTGAGATATATATAAAAACATGTTGATTTTCTAACATTTAATCACAAATTCCTTTTAAATACTAAAAAGAATAAAGTGGAGAACAATAAGGTGAAACCCAAGTATATTTATGGAAATGATATCATGAAAGGTTAATGGGGCGATGAAATGTGAAGAATGATGAAGGGAAAGGTGGATAAGAATAGGGCATTTCTGAGCCCCAACAATGGTGATATAATTTCTGATCTTGTTAGAGAAGGTAGTTTTTATGTTTAATTTTTTTCAAATAACTTGTAGATGTAATTGTGTGATAATCTAACATGAACTACTTTTTGTCCAATATATCCAATTATTTGCAGGAGATTCTTTTCCATGGTTGCACCTATAGACAACAATTAAAACATGAAATATTATTTGATGCGATGCACAGAACAAAAGATGAGGCTATTAGAATATTTTGCTGATAACAGTTTTATATATGAAACAAGATTCATTGTATTTAAATGATCTTTTTTTCAAGAAACCCATCAAAGCTATACTCATGTTCACTTTCAAGACTACCAGTCAGATGTCACAAGTTGTCAATATAGTCATTTGGTATGTGCAGCGCGCATAAAGTTAATAGAAGTTAAAAAAAAAAAAGTTAGAAAATGGAAAATGTCCAAAGTCGATCATAAACGAATAATTGAAGATAGAATATCATTACGATGTTTTTAAACAAGTGGCACATGTACATTCCATAATTTTTTATTTCGCATTGAAAGTGCATGTATTTATGGATATCAACATAAGTTTTAATGAAGATCGCTTACTTATATTAAATTTGATGACTTGTTTTGACAATTTTCAACCATATCTCCAAATCAAACAAAATTTAAATTACAAGTGAGAAACTATAATTTTTATTTCACATTTTCTTGAATATTTCATTGTGAAATTTCATAATAAACTATAAAATTTGACGAACTATGAAATTTATTTTTTATTTCACATTTTCTTGAATATTTCATTGTCAAATTTGAAAAGAAACTATAAAATTTGATGATTTTTTTTTTTAAATCAAAAAAATAATATATTGAAATTATTTCATCCAATATTTTATATAAATAGACATAGTGCAAGTAAAATCAATACAAGACAAAATATTACATGAGTGATCTCAATATCTCTTCTATCTCTTCTTGTGCTTTTCTTATCTATTGTTATCATCTTTGTAGTTTTCTTATAGTTGTTCGTATGAGAAAGAAGGTGAATGTAAAGACCATTATAACCTTTCATTGAGATGTTCATGTAAATTGAGATTTTGAAGTAAATGTGAGACCATGTCTCTATGAAAATATCGAAATGATAAAGACCATGTAAATGTCACAGGTTCAAATTCAAGTGTGTGTAGAGCCCCTTGTGTGTGTCTCTCTTACTTTGTAATATTTATAGTGTCTTTCTTCATTCTTCCATTTGTTCAAGTGATTATTTCTTTCTATGTCTTCTAACCTATTGTTACACTATTTTTCTTAGTTCTTTCTTTTTTTTCATGCGAAAAGAAAAGTTTCACTGTTATTCTATTAGAATCAAATGAAATTTTTTGTTACATATGGATCTAGAAATTTATGATAAAAAAAGATATGTAGTCTTTGCTTCCTTCCACATTTTTACATTGTAGTAAATTTATAAAAAGTCATCTTGTGTCATATACAAAATTATTCAAAAAAGGGACATCTGTAAAGATCCAAGCTAGAAACTGTAAAACTTTTCTATACATACAACAATTCCATCAGCAATTTCATCATAAAAGAGCCAGCCAAAATTTCCTTTGAGTGCCTTTTTGGAGAGGTTGTCTACTACTTTGTTGAACTGTCTATGTAGATGCATAAATTTGATAGATTCAAATCTATTATTTAAGCTTATGATCTTGTCTATTACTTTGTTGAACTGTCTATGTATGTGCATAAATTTGATAGATTCAAATCTATTATTTAAGCTTTTGATCTTGTCTTTCCAATTGTTGAGATATATCAAGTTCAAGTTGGATTTGGAATTTATCCAATCTATAGTGACCTTGGAATCTCCCGAAACCATCAATTTTTTATGGAAAAGTAGGAAATGAGTAATAATAATCCCCATAGGCCCAAGAGTTGAGATTTATGTTTAATTTTATCAGTCCACAATGAAATATGTTGAATTTTATCAGTCCCCATAGGCCCAAGAATAGTCCACAATGAAATATGTTGAATTTTATCATGTGAATTTTTTAACAGTCCACAGTGAACATAAAAGGAAGAATTTAAATTAATACATAGTAGGATATGCCCAATATTTCATCTTAAGTTGAATTTTATCAGTCCACGATGAAATACGTTGAATTTTACTAGTCCCCATAGGCCCAAGAACAGTCCACAATTAAATATGTTGAATTTTAACATGTTTTTTTGAACAGTCCACATTGAACATAAAATAAAGCATTTACATTAATAAATAGTAGGTTAGGCCCAAGAGTTCATCTTTATGTTGAATTTTATCAGTCCCCATAGGGCTAAGAACAGTCCACAATGAAATATGTTGAATTTTATCATGTGTTTTTGAACAATCCACAGTGAACATAAAAGGAAGAATTTAAATTAATACATAGTAGAAAAGTATTTAAGAGTTTGATTCTTAATTTAATTCAATGTAAAAAGGAGAATATACAAAACATTAGTTCAAAACTAACAACTTTGCGACTTTTTTCCCATCAACTTAGTGCAGACACCTTTAAGCATTGGTCAGACTGCTAAGGTCCTAACCCGCACATGGGTAGATTAATGTATTCGGATGTAATAAAGGTCAATATTAATAAGACCTTTCAATAAAAGATAATTAGGCGGATGTAAGAAGACCTAATAGAAGCTTCCGCTTCTAGAAGGATCTTCCTCTAGATGCTTCTTTTAGTATAAATGAATTCGGTGCCAGAACCCTAGCTTGGATATTTTTATATGAGGCTACGCTCGATTGGAGGTTGCCCTCGAAGAGACATGAACAGTGCTATGCGAATCAAGTGTTATTTTTATTCAAGTGTTATTTCTATTGCTATTTACATTATATATCATTTAGTATTGTGAGGTGTCTTTGGATATTTCTTGATATTACATTATTTCTAGCATTTCATTTCCCCGTTGCGCATATTTTATGTCACGGGTATCTTGCAGTGACTGGAGCACTTTCAGCAAAATTGTGGGTAATTTTTGAATTGCGAGGCGATATTCCGATCTTTGGCCTGAAGATCATCGTTAAGGCGCATAAACCGGTTGAGAGTTCATGCGAGTACAAGTGGTTCTTAAAGCATACGTTTGTTAGCCTTGTAACCCCTGTTGGGTACCCCTTCGAGTGTGATGGCGCATCAGTTAACACTGATAATACGGATGGCCTAGATTTCCTAAATTCCCTACAGCCAGATAAATCCTATGGCGGAATTTGCTATAGTGTCATAGAGAACAACTTTTCCGGAAGATACTCTCTAGTACTGGGTAGTCAGGTAGTACATCTAAGGGCATGGTCTATCCTACTTAGTTTGTTCCTTGAGATATTGTGTTGAGTATTATTGTTGGACCCTGGATGTATATAAGAGAGATATAGAATAGGGAATACCCTTGTCTGTATAACCCTTGGATACCTAACCCTTGGGGGACGACATAAACGACAATATAATCAAATTAAACCGGTGAGATCTAGTAACCCGCATCTACGTATTAGGGTTGCTCGGTAAATACTCTACGGTTCATAATTTGGGGATTTTAGAGCTGCAACATTCTTCAGACAAAGCACTTAACCGGTTGTAAAAATCTGGGATTCGTCTCTTAGCCACCATCACTTTCCCCATATCATTTTCTGCAAAATTTTGACCCCATGCACCCTTTTCGGTTCACCCCATTTTGACCATTATTTGACCTATCCCATTAGACTCATCACTTCGCCCTCATCACTCTCCCCCACATCATTTTACTTGAGTTCATTACACCTTCGGTTCACCGGTACGGTATTTATTTGAGACCTATCCCTTAGATTCATCTTTTACCCTCATCCGCCATACTATCGTTTTGCGCGAAATTAGGCCGTAGCACCGCACCGGTTCAGGTCATCATGGCCACACCGTAACCAAGAACTGATGCAGCTGTACCACGCAACATGGTTTGCGGGACCAACCCAGTGCGGCAGCAGTTACTACTATTTGCCTCAGGCAGTGCCTCCATGAATGCTGCCTCGAATCGGACGGTTGAAGTCGCGTAGGCGGGAAGTCAAAATGAACTTGAATCTGTCGTTTGGCGCTCGCAAACTCAAATTCCTCTGGGTACTGGGGATGCCTAAAGGCGAAGGTTAAACTTCTTCCAGTCTTTCCAACCACATCACTTTCCAGGGGACATCGCCTTGAAGTTGGATGTAACTAAATTTGATGCTTTCGGACCCAGTTGGGTCACACAAATGGAACATTATTTCTCTCACTACAACATCACCGATGACTTGTTGGAAACTTCGGTGTAGTGTTCTCCATCTAGATCAAGAGCGGTGGCAATCGTGAAAATGGAAAACTCATGGGATATATTGCTTGGACCCACTTGTTCTGAGCTTTATGAACCTTTTGACACACCAACCAGGTGGGCCGTTTGACAAAATTGAAACCAATGGGGCGATTGAGGCTTCGCGCATTTGGTCACGGCTTTTTGTGAGCAGGGCATATGTTGATACCTTCTTTAGTAGTGTTTGATGGCTAAGGGAGGAGGTTAGGGCCCATGTCCTCGTAGCTCGACCTTCGACTTGGGTGGAAATACGAAAAATCCAAAGAAGCACAACAAATTGTTTCATCAAAACCATAAGCCTTCTTTTTCCGGCGCCCTAAGCCGGTAAAGCCCTACTCCCTCCCCATGAAAATCCAAGAAAATTGACGGTGAAATGGTGAAGAATGACTCAAAGGCCTCTGTTATCTTGTGATGAAAACTATTCTCTTGGCCAAAAATGTAAGGAACAAAGCTCTTTATGGCCCTCTCCGAAGATACTCAAGAAGACGATGACGACACCTCCCCTGTTTCAGGTCACGACTTGATAAAGCCCTCCCTTCGACCCTCACTGCGGAAAGAACCCATCATTTCCCTCAATGCCCTCCAGGCTTATCACTTTGACTCTCAAGCTAATGGGTTATATCAAACACGGAAAGGTCATCATCTTGGTTGATAGTGGCTGGCATACAACTTGTTAGCGCGTAGAAGCCCAGCGCTATATCCATCTTGTTAATAATTTCCAAATCGCATGATTGCCAATGGGGCTCTATATATATATGGAAATGTGGGTAAGTAATGTCTTGCATCTCAAATAGGTGACTACAACCTCAAATCACATATGTTTGCTATTGACATGGAGGTTGTGACATTGTGTTGGGTGCCGAATATGGCTCCGAACCTTGGGTCCCCATTCTCATGGACTTCGAGGAACTTAACCATGCAATTTGACCAAAGTGACCCACATAAATTTCAAAGACATCCTTGGTTCTCCCTAAAATCATTGAACCTCATCGCATGGAGAATTGTTATTACTCAAAGAAGACCATTAGGATGTCATTGGCCAACTCCATGCCATTCAAGCCACGGAGATTTACCGGTGCCAGACCTCAGAAGCCCTCTTGACTAGAAGCATCAAGCGGTCTTCTCCCACCCCGAGGGACACCGCACTCCTTCAGGTAGGCGTCCGCTTGATCGATTTCCATTCCCCTTGGCCGAGAGCCTTCCCCAACATATGCCATATCGCCCACCTCTTTGCCCAAAAGGAATAGAAATTGAAAGATGGTCAAGAACCACGGTTGCTTGGGGTCCGTAGTCCTAGATGCAGTCCCTTACTCCTCTCGGTTGTCATGGTACCTGAAGAAGGAAGGTTACCGTGGCGAATGTAATGCGACTTCCCGTTGCCTCAATAAACTCTGCATCAAAGATGAATTTCCCATCCCGGTCATTGATGACCTCTGGATGAGGCGGGTGGTTGAAATCCTTCACCAAACTTGACCCCTTGGCTGAATATCACCATGTCTAGGTATGAAAGTGACATTCCTAAGGCGGCCTTCGCTCATGAGACCCTCTGAGTTTTGGTCATGCCCTTTGTTTTTTGTAATGCCCCCTCCACCTTTCGAGCCTCATGAACCATGTCTTCCATCCCTTTCTTGTTTATTCTAGTTCTTTGGTGACCTCTCTTCATATACTTAGCAGAGACATGGAAGATCATCGACTCATGTGGATCCGGTTCTCAGCCTACTGCAGCTCGGCCTGACTTTTCCTCAAGCGGTCAAATGTGCTTTTGAATTAGGCCGGTTAGATACTTAAGGTCATCTTGTGGGGCAAGGGATGGTGTCGGTGGACCCGAAAAGATTGAAGCGATGCAAGGTTGGCCGCACCCTAAGACTCTAAAAAGCTTAGCATTAGTTTTTTGGAGCCTCCACGGTTACTACAAAGTTCGTCAAGAACTATGGAAAGATTTCCGCACCTCTCATGGCCCTCCTTAAGTATGCTGGTGGACCCCAATGCTGGAAAACTTTGAAGACATCCATGTGTACCACTCCGGTTCTAGCTCTCCACGACTTCACAAAGACATTTGTTGGAATGCGACGCATCAAGAAAAGAAATTAGTAGCCGAATCCCTTATGCAGAGAATTAGACCTTTGGCCTTCTGAGCAAACAAGCATACCCGAAAGAATGCATGGGCAAACCTATCTATGAAAAGAAATGTTGGCAGTGCATGCGGTTATGAAGCGTCCTTATCCTATTGGAACCTTATTCCCAAGTGGACGAACCATCAAAGCCTCAAATACTTTTCTGGAACAACGCATTTTCCTCGAGAACAACAAAAATGGGTCATAAGCTCTTTGGCCTGATTATGAGATCATTTACAAGAAGGGCAAAGAGAACGTAGTGGCGGATACCTTTATCACGGGAAATAATATGAAGGCAAAGGGATCCCTCTTTCTCTTTCCTTTGGGCTGTACGATTGGTAGTATTATTACACCGAGGAATGGCTGCAGACCCCAAAATTTCACATCTAATTCAACAACTAAAAAACAAGGCACAGGCTCCCCCAAAGTACTCTTGGCCGGATGAGCTTGATACAAAGAATTAAGCTTGTATTTATGTAACAATCCAAGCTCAAATCCGCGGTACTCTCTCGAGCTTCATGATACACCTGACGGGGCACTCATAGCTAAATAAAACATATGTGAGTTAAGTACTCCTTTTACGGATGGTGTAAACAGGACACTTCAAGTAAGTTTAATGGTGAATGTGAGATCACATAGCGCAACAAGGGAGAAGCAGTCAAATCTCAGACACCTCAGCAGCTCCCAATTCCCGGATATTTGGAAGGATATATCCTATGGATTTCATTACAGACTTGTCCAGGGGAATAAATCGGTGATAATGGTGGTGGTGGATGGAGCTTTCCAAGTATGCTCATTTTGTGCTCTTCACCACCCATTTCTGCATCCACGGTGGCCCAAGTTTTCATGGATCAGTCTTCAAGCTTCACGGCATGCCAAACTCTGTTTACGATCGAGACCCAACTTTCACACGACAATTTTGGCAAAATTTTAAGCTACAAATTTTAGGTACATCTAAAACGACATCATCCCAGACAGGATGGTCAAAAGCAGTGATCAACAAGTGTTGAAACCAAATATCAGATAATCTCTATCAGTCTCTCCCTTACCGGGTACCTCGAAGGTCAGGCGGTCGACCAAACACTACCGGTCAGGGAGATATCGCCGTACCGCAAAGAGAATTTGGTCATGGCCAGAACAGAATGAAGCAATGGCGAGATCGAGTGGCTCGAGCGTCAGCAATTTGTAGAAGGAGATCAGTTGTTTCTGCGTCTGCAACCATATAAGCGAACTTCCCTCAAGGCCGGCGATTAATGAGGGAAGCTAGCCCCCAATTTTTATGGCCCTTACGGTTGGCGGGTGGGATGAAGTCACATATCCAATTAGCTCACCCGGGTAGATTGAAGCTTTACATCATTTTTCATGGTTTCCTGGCAGAAGAGGTGGTTGGAACGGTCACCAAGCTCAAACCAAGATTCCGGAGTTAGATGAAGAAGGATCCCATTTGGCTCTGACGGGCGGTTTTGGACCCGAGGAAGGGGAATTATGCGCTGCGTCAGAACCATCAAAGTGCTACCGATGCGGTGGAAGATATGACTCGGCCCGGATGCCACTTTGGGAACCGATACCGATACGGTTTCCACATCTCAAGCCTTGAGGACAAGGTTGTTTTTAAAGAGGCGGACATGTTAAGGTCCTAACCATACATGGGTGAATTAATGTATTGAGGATGTAATAAAGGTCAATTTTAATCAGACCTTTCAATAAAAGATAATAAGTCGGATGTAAGAAGACATAATAAAACTCCACGACTAGAAGGTTCTTCCTCCAGATGCTTCTTTTAGTATAAATGGGAGTCAGGGGTATGAGAACCCTAGCTTGGATATTTTTAGCCAACGGAAAGAATTACTTCGATTGGAGGTTGCCCCTCGAAGAGGCCTTGAACATTGCTATCTAATTCAAAATGTTATTTGTTCCAAGTTACTATTTCTATTGCTATTTAGTATATCATTTATGCGTATTGTGAAAGTTGTCTTTGGATATTTCTTTGTTATTACATTATTTCTAGCGACATTTAGTTTTTTCTGTTCAAGTGCTATTTCTATTGCTATTTCGTATATCATTTCTGCGTATTGTGAAGATTGTGCTGGATATTTCACTGTTATTCTGTTATTTCTAGCATTTCGTTTCTGTTCTGCATATTTTATATATCTGGTATCTTGCACAGACTACCACAATATATCAAGACAAGTCTTGAACCAAACCAAAACAAAGTTATTCTTACATTAGTAATGGTGTTTAACAGTGTAACGACCCACATCGTTCCGTCCACAAGCGACACAAAGAGAATGATTTTTTTTTTCCTTTTTTTTTTTAAGTAGGAAGGAAACAACGACGACAACAACGCAAGCAAATCAGGAAACCAACAACATAACGATCAAGATTAATTAGCACATCGTGGGACTTGGTGCAACATGTGAAAATCAATTAGACAATAAAACGACTAAGCTAAGGGACAACATCAAGGTCAACCAGATGCAACCAACAACAAGTGAAAAAGGTAACTAGAACCTTCATGACGAGTGAGGAACATAATCACCATCAATCACTACAATGTGATTAAGAAAAATTGAATTCAATTATCACCTCATCATAGTTAGAAGTGCATGTCCCAAGGCTAGGTTATCATACGTGCTCATCGCTTCAATCGATCTACACGAGGTGAAGGGTGATTATGAATGCACACAAAGGGTGTGCGAGGATAAAATTTAGCCCTTATCCTTGCATGAGTGATGATGTAAATACATTAACACATTCCTTTTTATTTATGGACCAAAGATATTTTTCGTACACAAAGTAATTGAAAGTATAATATTTCCTCAATTTACAACAAAACTATGTACAAGCAAGGTGTATTAATGCTTAAATGTGGAGTGCACATTAACCATGGGGAAAATTGAAACTTGAAATCCTTATACTTAATTACAGCAGTAATTATATCGAACCTCATGTAGTTCCATGGATCATTCCTTACATTTCATTCATTTTCAATTAATAATTAATAAGATAGACCGCACTAGTGAAAGCCTATCAATGACAAGGGATTAAATTAAAGAAAAAACCCCTTCAACCCAATACTATATATGCACAACCAAACACATAAGGACCCTATCACCTTCAAGAAATTTGGAAGGTTCCAACTCCTCTTAAGTGGTGAATTAAATATTCTTAACCCAACCAAAGGAAATTAGTTTATACAGTGAGAGATGAAAGAAAGTTTGTTCCTCATGTGAATTGCATGGGAATGTGCCAAATGTATGGCTAGTTAGCTTAAAATGATGTCCAGGTCAACTTTTTAGGTATGTCCAAATCAAAGACAAAATGTACATTCAAGTCAAAGAACAATTTCATGTAAAATAAACTCTTTCGCATTGACTAAGGAATCCAGGGCTAGGATATTGAAAAAGAATGTTAAAGTTAGAATGATTACTTACATGTTACCTTCCATAAGTTATGTGAAACAAAAACCTTTCAACATAATAATTTGGAACTGGCATACGTAAGTCAACATACGTTTTGATAGAGAAGACAATTTGAAAAGGCATACGAAGGTAAGCATAAGTTGCACAAACAACAGTCGTCAACAGTGACAAGGTTTAATCAATAGATTGGGTGTGGGTCTATTTGCATTGCATGAATGTTGTTTATTAATATAAAAATCCTGTAGCGCAATCTGTATCGTTGTCGCTATTGTGTAGGCGGTACTGATGTCCAACAATTGTAACGCTATGTAATACAAAAAATCTAATTAGGATGGATATTACTATTTGACAATTACAAAAGGCTATACTGTATCGCTATGGTGTATTAATAAATTGTTGCAGGCATTGTAGTGCGTAGGCATTGCATCTGCATTGGGTATTAATAAATGGTTGCAGGCATTGAGTATCGTTGTAACCAAAATATAAATGTTGTCTAATTAATCTCTATAAATTCGTAGTCTATAATAATAGAGATGATATATTGTTGTCTTTAATATATATAATAAAGAAATTCGTTGGTGTATCACAGGAATATCGCAAGGAATTTGTTGGTAAAAGCACAGGTATCACAATCAAAATCGTTATCCAAGATTTATCATCAACAATTTAAATCGCTATCCAATCCAGAATGTTGTCTATCATTATCACTGTCTTGTAAAAGAATTGACAATGTAGAAGGAAATTAGCAAGGAAATTAAAGGTAATTGTTGCTATGATAGCGCTGAGTTAAAATCCTAGTAGTAAATTCAGCAAGGTAAAATCACAGTCAATAAGGTGTAAAGTGCCATGAAACTCTTAGTGTGCTTGTTTTCTAAAGGATGGTAAATGTTAATGCAGATATAAATGAACCCACATACATACGAGTTGTCCAAAAATCACAGATATGTAATCATTGTCTATACAAACATTTCTGTCCATTAATACTCATAGTCAACAACATCAATATCGCTTTCTAGAAATGAATATGTGTCACCAAACACGCCCATAATACAAGTAAAATCACAACCAGTACACAAGTGAAAACTCCACCATTGCACGGGTAAAGACGCCACCATCACACAGTAAAAATGCAGAGGTGATAAAAAAATGTTGAGATTATTAAGATGATTCACTGAATGAAGTAAATAAACCAAAAAAGAAGAGGTTAATTAAATACCAAAAACATAGAGGTGATAATAAAAACACAGGCATTCTCTTATTAAAAACTCAGTCAAGAATGTTGGGTGAATTTGCTGTCAACAAATATGCAATCGTAGACACAATAAATTCACCGACACAACATAAATAAGCGCATACATTAACATATTAAAACGTTGAGATTTAATGATCAAGGCACTGGGATTCATCAATCAAAACACAGAGTTTTACCAATAAACGCAGAAGAAATTAATCAGCCATGAATCAACCAACGCAAAGATGGTAAGGGTAGATGGTTGGGAAAAACATCCTTCTCTCATCATCCACGCACAAAAAAGAAGGGCATTAGAATTTATAGGTCGCTATGAACCAAAGTGACGAATGTTGATTCGGCTCCTAGACGACTACTCAGGCATGGACTGATGATCTAGGGATGGAGGATGATAGATAAATCATATTCCCTTCATAATAATCAATAAAACAAAAAGAACAATCATGGCAATTAGGGATCGGTTGCCAAGGAAATAAATTCATTGCATCGAGCATAAAGATATGATGACTTTAAGTTCTCGAGTAAAAATGGTGAGTAAAACACATTGTTTTTACACAATAGAATTATAGTAATGGAAGGGAAAGAAAAATATTAATCTACCATTCAAAATAAAAGCATGCATACTACAGCCCAAGGTAATTGCTCTGAGTCATTTTCCCACGTGTGCTCCATCAAGCTCTCTCTTGTCGATGGATGTGACTTCACCGGTACCTCACAGCCAATTCTAGGGGTACTCTTCTTCTCCCTAAGCCCCCAGAGACGCAAAGGGGCCACATGCACTAAAACCAAGAACAACTAGCACCCATCTCGCCTCACAAAGGTCGAGCTATGACTCGTTAACCGAGATGGGTATCCCAACTCCCACAAGATAAGTCATTCAAGACAAAATTTATGAAGTGTGATGTTATGCATCAAGCTCCGATCCATACACCTCCTCCTCCATCCTTTTTATAGATTTTTGAAGTGATTTCTTTCCCAATTTACCATTTAATTTATTTATTTTTAATTTAATTCAGAGAAAACCTCCCCCGTACACATGTCACCCATCCCCCTAGTTGCACCAGAAATTAATTTCATTAATTATTTAATTACTTCTATTTCCCTCTCCCACCTAAAAGCATTCCTAAAATTTCTCCTTGGCTTCCCATATTCCATTACACATTTTAAATGACTTACGCCCTTACTAAATTCCTAGTTGAGCTAAATTTTAGAAGGCACTTAAGGGAAGATTCCTTACTATGTCTGATAGTCACCTTTTTCCTTACCCTTCCCTTTTTCTTTATGTTTCCCTTTTTTCCCTTAGTTTCCTAATTTTTTTTATTTTCCCTCTTTTCCCTTCTGAACTAAAACTCAAATTAGCAAGTGTAGAAAAATCACGTTTTACCCATTTTTCTTTTTAATTAATAAATTTAATTAGCATATGTAGAAAAACAATCAATTCCCTTTTAAAATTTTAATCCCTCAATATAATTTGATTTTAATAAATTAATTGAATTTGTTAGCCCCTTCTCGTCACATGTTTAATTATGATTATATTATTTCTTACCACAAGTATCACTTAGACCTAGATTTTAATTTTCCTAGGGTGGGTGACATTTTTATTAGGGATTTTTTTTTTTTTTTAAATCTTACTTATCATGTCATTCATTTCAAGTCCGACTAACATTATTCACTTACCCATTGAAATCATGACGTTCCCTTCAGTACGCACTAGGTGGTCCAAGGGTGCCACTCACCTTTTTCTATTTTCCTTGCGTGGCATGCCCTTCAGGACGCACTACGTGCTCCAAGGGTGCCACTTGCCTCTTTCCATTTTCCTTGCATGACGTGTCCTTCGGGACACACTACGTTCTCCAAGGGTGTGACTCACCTCTTTACTAACTTGGTAGACATCAAAAACCCCTGGAGTTAATAATCCATCAGGTGATCTTGCGGGAGACTAAGGGCCCCTAAGGAATAAGGCCCCTTCCTTATTGTGCTCCCCTTAGAATCATCATGAGCAACTGTTGCAATCTTCCCTCACGACATCGTGGGTCTTCTCGAACTAGGTAATTGTTAACTTATAGTTTGAGCCACGACGGGAGTGCTAGTAGGTTGTGGCAGGGATACTATCCACACCTCTCCCTCAAAGCCTCTAGTTGTCATGCATGACCCCTCTACTCCACATGTGAGTCTGGTCGGAAAGATATTGTCATCCTGCATCATCAACGAATCATATCAAAAATAATAATCAATCATCATAACATCTAATCAGATGCACATATGTCATATAAACCACAATAAAACCCCAATAGTCCACTCCCTGACTCGATCCAGAGTCCAAGGGGTTTCATCGATGCCTCTGCATCCCCGAGGTCCAAATTCCTGCACACTCAGGGTAACCTAGTCAATAGCACATGTCTATGTCAATACAACAAAATAACATATCATCATATCCATAATGCCTCACAATCATAATCAAATGACAATTAGTATAAAATATGGATCACTTGCAAGAAAGTGTTGTCAAAGAATAAGTTCGCTCAGTATGCAAAAGAGACAGATGTTACATACGCCCCCTCTTGGTCTAAACTTTTTCCCAAAGTTTCACAGTATAAAGGTGTTGAACAAAGTGTATCACAGTATCATAAGTCTATCTATCAAAGAAAAATGGAAATGGTTGGCGCATATCATATGTGTCCTCCGAGGTTGTCGATTGAGGACTATAGTTGTCCTACTCGGCCTTGACCTGATCTACTGTTTGAAGCCATAGTTTTCGAATGCGATGGTCAAGAATAAGGGTTGGCTCTACCATGAGTGTACCCTCATCTGATACATACAAGGAACTTGTGTCAATAACCCGTGTAGGGTCACTAATATAATGTCTCAAATAGATACATGAAAAACATCGTGCATACACCTCAAAGAATCAGGCAAGGCTAGTCAATAGGCCATGAGCCTCTCTTTTTCACATTCTCGCAGGATCCCATGAACCTAGGAGACAGTTTAGCACCCTCTCCAAACTTGATCGAACTCTTATGCGGTTTCACCCGTAAGAATACTCGATCACCACATAGTAACTACGGGTGACATGATGTGCATCGACATAACTCTTCTGTCGATCTTGCACTTCCTTGATCCTTT
Organism: Picea sitchensis; assembly: GCA_010110895.2. Taxonomy (NCBI): domain Eukaryota; kingdom Viridiplantae; phylum Streptophyta; class Pinopsida; order Pinales; family Pinaceae; genus Picea; species Picea sitchensis. The sequence continues at coordinate 62,934 of SNQJ01S0002382.1, forward strand.
GTCTTATATTTTTCATTAGATATTCCATTTCTTGGATCAATTTTGGTCCCACTAGGACCCTATGCTCAAGCTGATCCCAACTCAAGGCCTCTAACATGGTTGCCCGTAAAAAAACTCGAAGGGTGCCATCTTAATGGTGCTTTGATAACTGTCGTTATTTCAAATTCTTCCAATGGAAAGAATCCATCCCAACGCTTCTGTTGGTCCATCTATACATATGCAACATGTCCTCCAAGATTTGTTTGCTTGTTTGGTCTTCCCATCTTTCTCCATGTGATATGCGGTACTAAACTTAAGTTGGGTTCCCAAAGCCTCTTAGAAACTAGTCAAAATCGTCCAGTAAACACAATCCTTGATCATATATAATCCTCTTAGGCACACCATGCAGCCTCACAATATCACTGATGAAAAATGTAGCTATGTCATGTGCCTGATACATCGTACACACATGAATAAAATGATCACTCTTCGTCAGAGTGTCGACTACCACAAAAATCGAGTCATGCCTCCTTTCCATTAGTGGAAATCCAACAATGAACTCTATCAAAATAACCTCCCATTTCGATTCTGGAATAGCATGTGGTTTTAGTAATCCTACTGGATGTCCACATTCAACCTTCACCAACTGACATTCTAGACATATGGCCACATACTTGATTATGTCATCTTCATTCCTTTCGAGAAGAACAAGGGTTTAAGGTTGACCCTCATCTTCATGACTTCCAGGTGAGCCATGTACACTGCTCTGTGAGCCTCGTTCATGATAAAGCTCCTCAACTTGTCGTTCGGTGGTAAGTAAATTCAATTTTTAAATCTCAATAATCCATGGTCGTCCAACGTAAATCCTTCAGATCTTGGTACCATCATGGTGTTTTATCTGATAAAATCCTTGACTGCTTTGTACCAATCCTCTTGGTGTAAAGTTAGAATCGTTTCATGTAGATTTGTCTGAAGAGGCATCACCAAAAATATGTGTTGTCTCTGACTCAACGCATCAGGCACTTGCTTCATTGTTCCCTTTATCTAAGTAATCTTGAAATCATACTCACTAAGCAATCCTGACCAACATTGTTGTCGTGCATTGAAGTTTCTTTGCATAAAGATGTGTTGTAGTCCATAGTGTTCCATTTTTAGGTCAAAATTATGTCCAATAAGGTAGTGTCTCCAAACTCTTAGGGCATAAACAATGGCTAACAACTCCATTGTGCGTCACATAGTTCTCTTCGTTCCTTCTCAACCATCTCGAGATGTAAGTGATCACTAGACCATCTTTCATCAAGACTCTTCTTAAGACTTCCTTGGATGCGTTAGTGCATACCAAGAAGTTCACGTCCAAGTCAGAGACTTTTAGTATCGGTGTTGTTGTCAACATCTTCTTGATCCTTCGAAATTCTTCCGCACATTTCTTGGTCCAAAAGAACTTATTTTTCTTCTTCTACAATTCCATGATCGAATTTTCTATCTTCGAAAATTCCTCGACGAACCGTCGATAGTATCTTACTAAACCCATGAAGCTACGTACTTTCAGGACATTCATTGGCGCAGGCCATTCCAAAATAGCCTCGACCCTTGCTGGATCCATGGTGATACCTTCGTTGGAGATGACATGCCCTAAGTACTGAATCTTAGATTGATAAAATGAATATTTAGAAAATTTCCCATACAATTTGTTCTCTCACAGATACTCTAGTACCAAGTGCAAGTGCTCGTCATGCTCCTCCATCATCCGAGATTAAATCAAAATATCGTCAATGAATACTTGGATGAACTTTTCCTAGTATTCACGGAACACCCCATTCATCAAAATGATAAATACCCTAGGGGCGTTTATCAGTCAAAAAGGTAAAATAGTAAACTCGTAATGTCCAAAACTCATCTTAAGAGTGGTCTTAGGGACATCAGCCTCCGTGATCTGTAACTTGTGATACCATGATCGTAAATCGATCTTTTGAGAACACCATCACACCCTTCTTCTGATCAAACAGATCATCAATCCTCGACAAGAGATACTGATTCTTGATCGTTTCCTTGTTCAATTGACGGTAGTCAATGTAGAGTATCCACGACCCATTCTTCTTTCATATAAATATAACAGGCGCACCCCACGGTGAAACACTTGTATGTATAAGTCCCAGGTCCAATAACTCCTTCAGTTGCACTCTCAAATCCTGTAACTCTGGGGTTGACATATGATAAGGCGTTCTTTCTATTGGTTCATTCCCCGGTTTCAGGTCTATGGTAAAATCCAATTCCCTCTCCGGAGACATCCCAGGTAACTCCTCTGGGAAGACATCTGCAAACTCTCTCACCAGCAGAAGGTGTTCTATACATTCTACTACTCCCTTCTCATTTAAAAAAAGGATCACATATAGCTTACATCCCTTGTGCATGCTCTTTCATTGTTGTAAGGAAGAGATGAACCTCAAGGAAACTCCTTGCTTCCGACCTAAAATCATGCATCTTTGTCCCTTGTCATCGACTAATCTCAATTGTTTCATATTACAGTTGCATATTGCCTCATGCGATTCCAACCAATCCATACCGATTATGACGTCGTAAGATCCTAAGATCGTGACGTACAGGTTGGCCCTGGTGTCAAACTCTCCCAAGTTAAGGCTACAGACCAAAACTTCCCACCAACCTTTTGTTTGGCTCCTGAAGCCATTTTTAGAAAGAAACAATCATCATGTTCGACTGCCTTTACCTTAAATTCCTTTTAGCTCGGCACCAAAAATAAAACTTTCAATAGCACCTCAATCTATCCAAAATACTAAGCGTCTGGTCAATGATGTTACCTAGCGTTTCGATCACATTCGACTAGTTCTCACCCTGACAGTTGTTCACTGCTACATGAATCCGATGGGCCTTGCCAAAATCTCCCACGATAGGGGGTCCGAATGATATAGATGCTATATTCCTCTCCAATGGGAAGTCATGCTAGTAATGTGGCTCCCCACATTCCAACACACTTTCTTTGGTCCAACAATCCTATTACCCGAAGTAGAATATGAATCATAACATTGAGGCGAAACAAAAACTTGTTGACCTTACATTTCTTGGTAATTAGGTGCAGAGCCTACCGAAGCAACTCCAAAAATAGGCCTTGTACTTGAGCAACATACGGCTGCCATGTCACAAGGAGTTGCATTCATTGAGCTGACGCTCAATGAATTCCTCCAATAGATACCTCTTTCAGAATCGTTCCTCGAATACTTCCCATGACACATCTTCGTCGACCATGTTCAAATGTGGCAGGAGTGTCTTCCACCATAGAACAACACTCCCCTTGAACAGTTAAAATAACACCATGCAGACCTTCATGATGGAGGTCGTAATCGTGAAGCGTGAAGCACATCGCCTTTCTCTAATGCCATGCCTCGATGGAGAAGCCATCCGCGACACTCGTGGACTCGAGAAATCATATCTCTCAAGTTCTCAGTGGATACTAACGGTACTGGATGGGTGCATTGTGGATCCTCACGGGTACAGGTGCCCTGGCCTCATCTCAGTATAGATGGTGAAACGAGGCCTCTGACAATATCTGGAAGGACCTTGTCAGACCATCATCATCCCTTAGAACAATCGAACCCATGCCAAGGGATTGTTCCTCTCCTTGGGGGTTAGACTTTGAGGGAATGGGAACTTTTGGAGGCATCGCAACTCCTTCCACGAGACCACACTGTGAACCTATGCGGCATCCTCTAAACGAGATCATCGCATGGACACGTTAAAGTTTCTAATTAGTACTAGGTTAAAAATCAAGGGTTTACTGCAGTGGAAATCCTAGTGATCCACATTCATAGGGTTGAACCCGCTCTGATACCATATGTAATGACCTACATCGTTGCGTCCACAAGCGATGCAAAGCGAGTGAAAATTTTTTTCCTTTTTTTTTTTTTAGCAGGAAGGCAACAACGATGACAACAACGCAAGAAAATCAGGCAACCGACAACATAACGATCAATCTTACTTAGCACATCATGCGACTGGGTGCAACATGCGAAAATAAATTAGACAATAAAACTACTAATCTAAGGGACAACATCAAGGTCAACTTGACGCAACCAACAACAAGTGACCCAGGTAACTATAACCTTCACGGTGAGAGAGGAACAAAATCACCATCAAGCACTACAGTGCGATTTACAAAACATCAATTTGATTATCACTTCATCATCATCAGAAGAGCATGTCCCAAGGCCAAGTTATCATAAGTGCTCGTTGCTTCAATTGAGCTACACGAGGTGCAGGGTGATTATGAATGCACAAAAAAGGAGTGTGAGGATAAAACTTAACCCTCATCCTTGCATGAGTGATGATGTAAATACATTAACAAATTCCATTTTATTTATGGACCAAAGAGATTTTCCCTACACAAAGTAATTGAAAGTATAAGATTTACTTAATTTACAACAAAACTATGTACAAGAGAGGTGTGTTAATGCTTAAATGTGGAGTGCACATTAACCATGGGGAAAATTGAAACTTGAAATCCTTATACTTAATTACACCAGTAATTATATCGAACCTCATGTAGATGCATGGATCATTCCTTACATTTCATTCATTTTCAATTAATAATTAATAAGATAGACCACACTAGTGAAATCCTGTCAATGACAAGGGATTAAATTAAAGAAACAACCCCTTCAACCCAATACTATATATGCACAACCAAACACATAAGGACCCTATCACCTTCAAGAAATTTGGAAGGTTTGAACTCCTCTTAAGTGGTGAATGAACTATTCTTAACCCAACCAAAGGAAATTAGTTTATGTAGTGAGAGATGAAAGAAAGTTTTTTCTTCATGTGAATTGCAAAGGAATGTGCCAAATGTATGGCTAGTTACCTCAAAATGATGTCCACGTCAACTTTTTAGGGATTTCCAAATCAAACACAAAACGTACATTTAATTCAAAGAACAATTGCATGTAAAAGAAACTCCTTCACATTGACTAACGAATACAGGGCTAGAATATTGAAAAAGCAAGTTATGAAGTTAGAATGATTACTTACATATTACCTTCCATAAGTTATGTGAAACAAAAACCTTTCAATAGAATAATTTGGAACTGGCATATGTAAGTCAACATACGTTCTGGTAGAGAGAACAATTTGAACAGGCATACGAAGGTCAACATAAGATGCACTAACAATAGGCGTCAACAGTGACAAGGTTTAATCAATACATCAGGTGTGGGTCTATTTGCATTTCATGAACGTTGTTTATTAATATAAAAATGCTGGAGTGCAATGAGTATTGTTATCACTATTGTGTAGGCGGTACTATTGTCCAACAATTATAACGCTATCTAATAAAAAACCTAATTAGGATGGATATTACTGTCTGACAATTACAAAAGGATGTACTATGTCACTATGGTGTATTAATAAATGGATGAAGACATTGTAGTGCGTAGGCAATGCATATGCATTGGGTATTAATAAATGGTTGTAGGCATTGAGTATCGTTGTAACCAAAATATAAATATTGTCTAATTAATCTCTAT
>SNQJ01S0002382.1:68590-85097 GCA_010110895.2 Picea sitchensis
GGTAAAAGCATAGGTATCACAATAAAAATCGCTATCCAAGATTTACCTTCAACAATTTAAATCACTATTCAATCTAGAATCTCGTCTATAATTATCATTGTCTTGTAAAAGAATTAACAATGTAGAATGAAATTAGCAAGGAAATTAAAGGTAATTGCGGTATGATACTGTTGACTTAAAATCCCAATAGTAAATTTACTGAGGTAAAATCACAGTCAATAAGGTGTAAAGTGCCACAAAACTCTTAGTGTGCTTGCTCTCTAAACACTAGTAAATGTTAACGCATATATAAATGAACTCACATACATAAGAGTTGTCCAAAAATAAAAGATATGTAATCATTGTCTATACAAACATTTATGTCCATTAATACTCATAGTCAACCACATCAATATCGCTTTCCAAAAATGAATCCGTGTCTAACTATTACACAGTAACCAAATGCATCCATAATAAAAGTAAAATCACAACCAATACACAAGTGAAAACTCCACCATTTCACGAGTAAACACGCCACCATCACACAGTAAAAACACAGAGGTGATAAAAAAAAACACTGAGATTATTAGGGTGATTCGTTGGGTGAAGTAAATAAACCAAAAATGCAGAGGTTAATTAAATACCAAAAACACAGAGGTGATAATAAAAATACAGTCATTCTCTTATTAAAAACTTTGTCACGAATGTTGGATTGATGATCTAGCTATTGGTCGACTGCTCAAGCGTGGAATGATGATCTAGGGATGAGGACGAAAGATAAAGCACAATCCCTTCATAATAATCAATAAAAAAAATAGAACAGTCATAGAAATAAGGGATCGGTTTCCAAGGAAATCAATTCACTGCAGCGAGCATAAAGCTATGATGACTTTAAGTTCTCGATTAAAAACACTGAGTAAAACACATTTTTGTTACACAATAGAAGTACAATAATGGAAGAATAATAAAAATATTAATCTACCATTCAAAATAAAAGCATGTGTATCGTAGCCCAAGGTGGCCACTCCGGGTCGTTGTCCCATGTGTACTCCGTCCAGCTCCCGCTTGCTAACTGATGTGACTTCACCGATACCTCCTAGACAATTCTAAGGGTACTCTTCTTCTCCCTAAGCCCCCCGAGACACAAAGGGGCCACACACACTAAAACCAAGAACAAGTAGCACCCAACTCACCTCACAAGGTCGAGCTACCACTTGTTACCCGAGCTGGGTATCCCAACTCCCACAAGATAAGTCAGTCTAGACAACAATTATGCAACATAACGTTATGCATCCATCTCTGATCCATACTCCTCCTCCTCTATCCTTTTTATATAGTTTATAAGTGATTTTATTTCCATTTTCTCATTTAATTTAATTTTCATTAATTTAATTAAGAGAAAACCTCCCATGTACACACGTCACCCATCCCCCTAGTTGCACTAGAAATTAATTTCATTAATTATTTAATTACTCCTATTTCCCTCACCGACCTAAAATCATTCCTAAAATCGCTCCTTGGTGTCCCCATATTCCCTTACACATTTTAAATGACTTAAACCCTTACTAAATTCCTAGTTGAGTTCAACTTTAGAAGGCACTTAAGGCAATATTCCTTACTATGTCCAACAATCACCTTTTTCCTTACCCTTCACTTTTTCTTTATGGTTCCCCTTTTTCCCTTAGTTTCCTTTTTTTTTTAGTTTCCCTCTTTTCCCTTCTTAACTAAAACTCAAATTAGCAAGTGTAGAAAAATTACCTTTTAACCCTCTTTCTTTTTAATTAATAAATTTAATTAGCATATGTAGAAAAATAATTAGTTCCCTTTTAAAATTTTAATCCCTCAATATAATTTAATTTTAATAAATTAATTGAACTTGTTACCCCCTTCTCGTCACATGTTTAATTATAAATAATAAAGAGATAGACCATACTAGAGGAAGCTTGTCAATGACAGGGGATTAAATTTCATAAATAACCCCTTCATCCCCATTTCTATATGCATGATCAAACACCTAAGGACCGTATCACCTTAAAGAAATTTGGAGGGTTCCAATTCCTCTTAAGTGGTGAATGACTATTCTTAACCCAACCCATGGAATAATAGTTTATGCCATGAGAGATGAAATTAACGTTGTTACTCAAGTGAAATGCATGGCTCATGCCAAAGTGTGGCTAGTTACCTCAAAGGATGTCCAGGTCGACTTTTAGGTAAAATCGATTCAACGCAAAATGTACATTAAATTCAAGGAACACATGCATGAAAAAGAGACTCCTTCTCGTTGACTAGCGAATCAAGGGCTAGGGTATTAAAAAGAAAGATGAAGTTAGAATGAATCTTACCCATTTCCTTCCATAAGTTAGGTGAAACAAAACCCTTCAACAGAATAATTGAACTGGCATACCTAAGTCTGCATACGTTTTGACATAGAGAACACCAGGGGTCATCAGTGACAAGGTTTAAACAGTACATCGGGGTGGGTCCCATTGCATCGCACAGACGAATTTTAACAATTGTAATGCTATTTAACAACCCAAACTATTGCCTGAACGGTGACAGAGAGAACACCAGGGGTCATCGGTGACAAGGTTTAAACAATACATCGGGGTGGGTCTGATTGCATCGCACAGATGCATTTTAACAATTGTAATGCTATCTAACAACCCAAACTATTACTTGAATGTTGTCCAATAGTTGCAACGCTTTTTAATAACAAAAGCTAATTAAATTGGATTTACTGGCTGAAAAGTTACAAATGGTTGAGTTGTATTTCTATGGTCCAAACAATATATATACAACTTAGGTATGTTGTCCAAACAATATATATATAAAAACTCACTCACCCAAGTCGTTCACAATAAAGGCCGACAATATAAATCTTAGGGAAGGGTACTGTTTTCTATCATACACTAGATAAACACATTGTCTAAAACACAGGATACACAGGATCGGTGTCAGTATTGAATTCACAGCCAGCCTCTCAGTATATGAAATTGTAGTCAAATTCTCAGTATAATGGATTCACAATATATCTCATTTCATTAAACATTAAAAGGGTTTTACTGTCTAAAAATCTAATTAAATGGCGGTTAATCGATGTTATCACCGTCCTTGCTGGTCATTAATATAATCGTTGTCTTTAATACTTCGTCATACATTGCTTACTTTTAAATATAAAATTTTCAAGGAAATAACAAAATAAAGAATTTAATGAGGAAAAATGATACAGTTAGCTACCTATTTTAAGGAATTAATTAACACATTCTTTGTCTCATTAATTGAGTGTCATAGTAATTTAGCTGTCATAAAATCTAGATTTTTGTCATAATAATTTCGCTGTAAAAATAATATAAATCACTATGACACATCTTACAAAAACACCCATTCATTGAGAACGCCCTGATATTTAATCGCTCGTGTTATCATAACAAATGTCTGGAATTAACATAAAAATGGTTCTCAATAAAAGGATACAATAACACCCTGTAAATGTATAAACAAGGGAAAAACGGAGTCTTTGAAGAAGAAAACATGCAGTCATCAGAATGGGAAAGAGCCGAACAATAAGGGTACCCAATGCAGTTAAACTTTGCCAGGCAATTATGGGTGGCGATTTGCGATCTCAAGGTATAATCAATGTGTATCAAGGGTAACTTAACCAAACTACTAGCTGTCCCGAATGGTGCGATTAAAATAGTGGTTGTAAAGAAAAAAACAAAAACAAAACGTTTGATAAAATCGTTGAGTGTGAACATTCAAACTCGCTGAGATTAATACATTGAATAAATTAAATTTCTGAGCTTATTTATTTATAAAAAAAACATCTAAGGAAAAGAAGTATAATTCACTTTAATCCATTAAACACTGGCAGTAAAAATGAAAAACGTGTAGCCTGTTAGGCACCTAGAAATCAAACAGAATCTGACTAGAAATATAAATTTGCCAGGCAAAATTTTGCCCCCAAATCAAACGAAATGCAACCTAAGAAGTGCCAAAATCATTAGGCAAACAAATCGAAAAACAGTCTCAATCTTCTTAAAATGTTAGAGTGCAGAGGTTAAAAATTGCAGAGAATATCTGGCAAGGAAACACATTCCAGGTACCAAATGCAGAGCAATATTTTTCCGGAAGTGCAACACAATTAAGATATGAAAATGCAGAGATTGGGTTTTCAACTTAGAGGTTATCAAGAAAGGAAAAATAGGGGTAATCCTTCAAGGAGACGCAAGGGTTTTCAGAGTTTAGGCCATCAGATGTAAAGGTACTCAATTTCCAGAAGGCAATAACCATCTATGCCTTTGCATCATTGAGGTCCAAAATCCTACACACTCAATAAAACCAAGTCAATAACTCCTGTCTAAGTCAATCCAACAAAAAAACATGTCATCCATTCATAGTGCCTCATAATCATGATCAAATGCCCAAAAGTATAATAATCGAGATCACTTGCGAGCAAGTGTCATCAAGGAAAGTTCACTCAGTGCACGCAAGAGAGGGATGTTACATACACCCCCTCTTGGTCTAAACTTTGTCCCGAAGTTTCATAGTATAAGTCCCTAAATAATGTGTATCAAAGTACCATAAGTGCCTAAAATGGAAACTGATGACGCATGTCATATGCGTCCTCCTAGGTCGTCGAGTATGGACTATAGTTGTCCCGCTGGACCTTGACCTCATCTATTGTTCGATGTCGTAGTTTTTGAATGTTATGATCAAAGATGCGGATCGACTTAGCCATGCACGCACCCTCATCCGACACCCACAAGGTGCTCAAGTGAAAACATGTGTAGGATCACAAATCATAATGTCTCAACAGAGACGTGAAAGTCATTGTGAATACGCCTCAAAGAATCAGGCAAGGCTAGTCACAGCCACAAGCCTCTCCTTTTCATGATCTCGTAGGATCCCATGAACCTAGTAATATTTTATCTTCTTTTCCCAACTTGATCAAACTATCATGCGGTTTCAGCTACAAGGATACTCGATTGACACATCGTAACTATGGTCGACACGATGTGCATCGACATAAATCTTCTTCTGGTCCTACGGTTCCTTGAGCCTTTGTCTTATAGTTTGCATTTAACCTTCCATATCTTGGATTGTTTCCGGTCCAACCAGGACCCTATCCTCAATCTGATCCCAACTCAAAGGCATATGACACGGTTGACCATAAAGAAACTCGAAAGGAGACATCTTAATGACACTTTCGTAATTGTTGTTATAAGTGAATTCTACCAGCGACAATAATTCTTCCCAACGCTTATGTTGGTCCATCACCTACATGGGAAAAATGTCTTCCAAGGTCTGGTTCATTCATTCAGTCTGCCTGTCGGTCTCCAGGTGATACACAATACTAAATTTAAGTCGGGTTCCCAAGGCCTCTTGGAAACTAGTCCAAAAATCATCTAGCAAACATCGATCCTCAATCGGATATAATCCTCTTAGGCATGCCATGTATCCTCACAATATCACTAAAGAAGACTCTAGCTATGTCAGGTGCCTAATATGTCATACGCACATGAATAATATAAGCACTCTTCATCATACTGTCGACTACTACGAAAATAGAGTCATGTCAACTTGCCGTCAGTGGAAATACAACAATAAAATCCATCGAAATAACCTCCCATTTTGATTCTGGAATAGCGTGTGGCTGTAGTAATCCTGCTGGATGTCTGTGTTCAGCCTTTACCCACTGACATTCTAGACATATGGCCACATAGTTGACTATGTTTGCCTTCATTCCTTTCCTGAAGAATAAGGGTTTAAGGTTCTCCCTCATCTTTGTGACTCCTGAGTGAGCCATGTATACTTCTCTATGAGCCTCATTTAGGATCAAGCTCCTCAACTCGTCGTTCAGTGGTACGTAAATCCAATTTTTAAAAATCAATAATCCATAGTTTTCAAATGTAAATCCTTCATATATTGGAACCATCATTGAGTTTTTTCCGATAAAATCCTCGACCTCCTTGTGCTATTCATTGTCACGTTGTAAGGCTAGAATATTTTCACATAGATTCATTTGAAGAGGCAACACCCAAAATATGCATGGTCTCCGACTCAATGCATCTGCCACTCGGTTCACTGTTCCTTTTGTGGAAAATAAATAAATAAATTTGAGGTCGTACTCGCTAAAAAAATTCAACCAACGTCGTTGTCGCGCGTTCATGTTTCTTTGTGTAAAGATGTGTTGTAGTCCACAGTGGTCCGTATTTAGTTCAAAATTTTTTCCCAACAAGGTAGTGTCTCCCAACCTTCAAGGCATGTACAATGGCTAACAACTCCAAATTGTGCATCGCACAGTTCTCCTCATGTCTTCTCAGTTTCCTCGAGATGTAAGCGATGACTCGACTGTCTTTCATCAAGACTCCGCTAAGCCTTCCTTGGATGCATTAGATCATACCAAGGAGTCCGCGTCCATGCCAAGGAAATTTAGTATCGGTGCTATCGTCAACAACTCTTTGAGCCTCCGAAATGCTTACGTGCATTTCTCGATCCAAATCAACTTCTTGTTCTTCTTCTGCAATTCTGTGATCATATTTTCTATCTTCTAAAATCCTTTGACGAACCCTCAATAGTATCCTGCTAAACCCAAGAAGCTACACACTTCTGGGACATTCGTCGACGTAGGCCATTCCATAATAGCCTCGACCTTTGCTAGATCCATGACGATACCTTTGCCGGAGGTGACATGCCCTAAGTAGTGAATCCTCGATTAATAGAAGGATCATTTGGACAACTTCCCATATAATTTTTGCTCACGCAAACACCGTGGTACCAAGCATAAGTGCTTTTCATGCTCCTTTATCGTCTGAGAGTTAGTCAAAATATCGTTAATGATTATTTGGATTAACTTGTCCAAGTACTCACAGAACACCTTGTTCATCAAACTCATAAATACCTCTAGGACATTTGTCAGTCCAAACGGTAAAATAGTAAACTCATAATGTCCCAACCTTGTATTAAAGGAAGTCTTAGGGATGTCTTCCTCTTGATCCGTAACTGCTGATACCCTGATCACAAATCAATATTGGAAAACATCGTCACACCCTTCATCTGATCGAACAGATCAACAATCATTGGCAATGGATATTGATTCTTGATTGTTGCCTTGTTCAGTTGATGGTATTCAAGCATAGTCTCCATGACCCATCCTTCTTTTGTATGAAAATAACAAGCGCATCCCACGGTGACACACTCAGACATATAAGTCCCAGGTCCAACAACTCCTTCAGTTGCATTCACCACTCATGTATCTATGTGGTCAAAATATGATAAGGCATTCTAGCTATAGTTCATTCCATGGTTTTAAGTCTATAGTAAACTCGAATTCCCTCTCTGGAGACATCCCAAGTAACTCCTCTAGAAAGACATCTGCAAACTCTCTTACCACTGGGAGGTGTTCTAGACCTTCTGCTACTCCCTTTTCATTTGACACAAGGATTTCCTAAAGCTTACAACTCTTGCTCATGCTCTTCCGTAGCTGCAAGGAAGAGATGAACCTTAGGGAAACTCCCTAGTTCTATCCTACAATCACATGTCTTTTCCCCTGATCATTGACCAAGCTCAATCATTTCGTCTTACAGTTGAGTATCTCCTCATGCGATTCCAACCAGTCCATACCGATCACAATGTCAAAATATCCTAATATTGTGACGTATAGGTTGGTCCTAGTGACAAACTCTCCCAAGTCAAGGTACAACCCATAACCTTTCCTTCAACCCATTATTTGGCTCCCAAAGCCATCTCTAGAAATCTAAACTCATCTTGTTCGACTTCCTTTACCTTAATCCTTTTTAGCACTACACCAGAAATGGAAACTCTTAGTAGCACCAGGATTAATAAAAATACTAAGTGTCTGGCCAACGATGGTACCTGACGCCTTGAACTCCCATGGTAGTGGGTCTGGCTGATCCAGAAACTCTAGCCCTTTCCTCTGGGAAGTAATACTGGTCATGTGGCTCCCACAATCAAACACACATTCTTCGGTCCAGTAATCCTGGTACCCAGAGTAAAAGCTGAATTCTGACAATAAGGCCGAACTCGAACTTCTTGACCTTAAGTTTTTGGGTAATTTGGTGCAGACCATACCGACATAGCTCCCAAACATACCTTGTACTCGGGCACCGTGCAACTGCCTTGTCACAAGGAGTCAAACTCATTGATCTTATGCTCAACGAATTTCTCAGAAAGATACCTCTACTAGAACCATTCCTCAAACATTTCCCATGACACGTCATCAATGGCCATGTTCAGAAGTGGCAGGAGCATCTCTTGCCATAGAAGAGCGCTCCCCTTCAGTTGAAAGACCACGAAGCAGACCTTCATGCTGGAGGTCATAATCGCAAAGTGTGAAGTACAATGGCTTTCTCTACAACCATGCCTCGACAATGCAGCCGTCCATGACACTCGTGGACTTGAGATTTCAACTCTCTCGAGTTCTTGGTGGATGCTAACGGTACTAGCTACGGCGTGATGTGGACCCTCAGGGGTATAGGTTCCTTGGCCTCATCACAGTACCAATGCTGAATCAAGGCTCTTTGATATTACCTAAAGGGCCTTGTCAGACCATCATCATCTCTTACAACAAGTGAATCTATCCCAAGGACTTGCTCCGCCCCTTGAGGGTTTGACTCCGAGGGTGCAGGTACTTCTGAAGGTGTCACACCTCCTTCCACGACATGATGTTACGAACCTCTGATGCGTCCTCAAAATGCGATCACCGCATGGACACGTTGAGGTTTTTAATTAACACAAGGGTTAATACTCACAGGTTTACTACAGTGAAAATCCTGGAGATCCACAGTCGCAGGGTTGAGCCTGCTCTGATACCATGTGTAACGAACCGATCGTTACGACAATAAGCGAAGAAAAGTGCAATTTTTTTTTTTTGCAAGAAGGAAAATACGACAACAGCTAAACCACACAACCTGACGATGAACACACACGTGCAGGTCAGTCGAAAGACAACAACGACTCAACAACTAGCACAACAAGCAACTGGGAGACACAAGCATAAATCTACATATAGAAACGACTACCTGTCTGACTCAACCTGACAACGTCTACAGGATAAGGGACAACATGAAGTTCAACCAGCTACTAGCAACAACAAGTGGCCTAGGTAAGTAGAGCCTTCACGGCGAGCGAGGAACAAATCATCGTCAAGTGCTACAGTGCAATTACAAACATCAATTCGATTAACACCTCTTCCTCCTCGGAAGCGCATGTCCGAAGGCCAGTTATCATACATGTGCATCACTCCCATCTAGCTACACAAGGTGCAAGGTGATTATTAATGCATAAAAGGGTGTGAGACGATAAAATTTAACCCTTAACCTTGGAAGATTGATAAGGTAAAATCCATTAACACAATCCTTTTTATTTAAGGACCTAAGAGATTTTCCCTACACAATGTACTTGAAAGAATGAGATTTCCTTAAAAGACAACAAACCTGAGTACAAGCGAGGTGTACCAATTCTTAAAGGTGAAGTTCATACTAACCATGGGGAAAATTGAAAGTTGACATCATCACTTAAATACACCAGTAAATAAAACGAACCGCAAGGAACATTCCTTACAATTCTTTCCTTTTCAATTAAATAATAAAGAGATAGATTGTACTAAAGGAAGCCTGCCGATGACAGGGGATTAAATTTAAGAAACAACCCCTTCATCCCCATTTCTATATGCACGACCAAACACCTAAGCACCGTATTACCTTCAAGAAATTTGGAGGGTTCCAAATCCTCTTAAGTGGTGAATGACTATTCTTAATCCAACCCATGGAACAATAGTTTATGCCATGAGAGATGAAAGTAAGGTTGTTACTTAGTGAAATGCATGGGTCGTGCCAAAGTGTGGCTAGTTACCTCAAAGGATGTCCAGGTCGAATTTTAGGTAAAAACGATTCAACGCAAAACATACATTCAAGTCAAGGAACACAGGCATGAAAAAGAGACTCCTCGTTGACTACCGAATCAAGGGCTAGGGTATTAAAAAGAAATATGAAGTTAGAATGACTCTTACCCATTTCCTTCAGTAAGTTAGCTGAAACAAAACCCTTCAACAGAATAACTGAACTAGCGTACCTAAGTCTGCATACGTGCTAGCAGAGAGAACACCAGGCGTCATTAGTGACAAGGTTTAAACAATACATCGGGGTGGGTCCGATTGCATCGCACAGACAAAGTTTAACAATTGTAACGCTATTTAACAACACAAAATATTTCCTGAACGCTGACAGTGATAAAGTTATTCCCTGAACGTTGTCCAACAGTTGCAACGCTTTTTAATAACAAAAGCTAATTAAATTGGATTTACTGGCTGAAAAGTTACAAATTGTTCAGTTGTATTGCTACGATCCAAACAATATATATACAATTAGGTACGCTGTCCAAAATATATATATATATATATATATAAACTCACTCACCCAAGTCGCTCACAATAAAGGCTGACAATAAAAATCTTAGGGAAAGGTAATGTTGTCTATCATACACTAGATAAACACGCTGTCTAAAACACAAGATACACAAGATCGCTGTCAGTATTGAATTCGCAGCCAGCCACTCGATATATGAAATTGCAGTCACATTCTCAGTATAGGGATTCACTGTATATCTCGGTTTATTAAACATTAAAAGGGTTTTTCTGTCTAAAAATCTAATTAAATGGAGGTTAATCGATGTAGTTACAGTCCTTGCTGGCCATTAATATAATCGTTGTATTTAATACCTAGCCATACATTGCTTACTTTTAAATATAAAGAAAGTAAATAACAAAATAAAGAATTTAACGAGGAAAAATGATACAGTTAGCTGCCTATTTAGAGGAATTAATCAACACATTCTCTGTCTCATTAATTGACTGTCATAGTAATTTAGCTGTCATAAAATCTAGATTTCTGTCAAAATAATTTCGGTGTGAAAATAATATAAATCACTGTGATACATCATACAAAAACACCCAGTCATTAAGAATGCCCCAACATTTAATCGCTGGTGTTCATAACAAATGGTTGGAATTAACATATAAATGGTTGTCAATAAAAGGATAAAATAACAGCCTGTAAATGTATAAACAAGGGCAAAACGTAGTCTTTAAAGCAAAAAACATGCAGTCATCAGAATGGGAAAGAGCCCAACAGTAAGGATACCCAATGCAGTTAAAATTCGCTAGGCAATTATGGGTGGTGATTTGCGATCTCAAGGTATAATCGATGTGTATCAAGGGTAACTTAACCAGGCTACTAGCTATCCGGAATGGTGCGGTTAAAACAGTGGCTGTCAAGAAAATAAATAAATAAATAAAAACCGTTTGATAAAATCGCTGGGTGCGAACATTCAAACTCACTGAGATTAATACATTCAATAAATTAAATTGTTCAGCTTATTTCTTTATAAAAACACCATCTAAGTGTAACACCCTATTTCCTCCAGTTTGTAAAAATAATTGTACTGGCCAAGAACTATGGCAAACTCAAAGGTTTGTGAATGTTTGATTTGACGGACCTTTGTATAAAAGGTTCGAGAAATATAAATGATGTGTGACTAGCACAGCCTCTAAATTGCGGCTGGAGAACGCCGAAAGGTATCTATTGTAAAATTCTAAAAGCAGTAAAAACCCCGTAGTAAAATTCGAAGGTCAAAATGATCTATTGTAAAAACAATAAAGGCTGACATTTCGTCAAATGCCATGCCTGACGCGTGGTGGCTTTTTGTTTTTTTAAGGCCCCGAATGAATGCACCAGGCATTGACTCTCAATCGAATTGTTTCTCTCTCTCTCTCTATATATATATATATCAGTTCATTTGCTGTGCTTACAAACATTTCTGGAGCGTCCGGTGTGTCTTTCATTACAAACGTGTTAGTTTTTAAACGCTGCGGTACAGTAAACGTGTTAATGTTATTCTTTAAACCTTTGGAAATATGAACTGACGGGAAAAGAAACGGCTGGTAGATCGTATGTAAAAAAAGTGGCTAAATTACCTGGTAATTAAACCGTGGTTCAGAAAATGAAACGTTCCATTTTGTAACAAAATTTTAATTATTGTTAATCACTCAGACGTGGCAATCAGCTAGCCACCATAGTAAATTTTAAATATGATCAAGTAAAAGTAAAAAAAAAAACATGTAAACTGATGCCTTTATAATAGTGAGGAAGTTAGTGGTTGAAATCTCAACCATTGATTTATTGGGACGACTAAGAATATTCCATCAATATTTAATCTTGTCCATACAAAACTGATTAAACACTAAAACCCTATTAAATGTGCCCATTGTCAATAGGTATACGCCTTTCGGCGTAAATATATGTTGCATGACTGCTGAAAAAAAGACCATGATGGTTGATGAAGGGTGGTGGAAGGGGTCGGGAGTGGCTGCGTTAACTTCCATCGAACCCAAAACCGTACTGGTTTGAATGTGCTCGGAGACTGAAGCCCACTCTCAGACCCTAAAATGAATTACCCGCGCAGATGGTAGGTGGGGAGGCTCCTCAAGAGTAAATGAGGGGATGGGGCGAACCGTCAATCTGTAGAAGCTCTCAGACCTGACCATCGGACAGGGAATTTCATGCCACACACAACCTCGGAGGAATAAAAGGCAAGAAAAGAAGTGTGGAAGGAGGGGGGCGGGTAACGGAGAGCACGCGTGAGAGGAAAATCGCGAAAAGGGAGAACCAGGGGAACTTCGGAAAATACAGTGAGTTATGAGCAGAGGAGAAGGAGAGTAACCTTCGTCCTTGACTTCCGACGAGAGGGAAGTAAGAGACTGAGTCTCAAAGCATCGTGGTCTAGCTCAGGGGTGGCCAGTGGTAAATCCGATTGGAGTCGCTGATCCTACGGTTGGGTGGAAACAAGCACCCCTCTCAGCATTCACATCACATCTGAAATTTATGATAAGTGTTATGTCTTGCATATGGAATTGAATGTCACGATCCTATGCTCATTTCAATACACTTGTAAATAATTTCTGGATAGAAGTGTTTGCCTTGTGTTTGATTTGATATAATGGATACATGCTTATACTAACGTAACTACAATTCGGTTAATGTGCAGAGTGTATGAGTTCAGGATACGAGTCTGTTCCCCTGAGGATGGATATGTCTAACTTGATTTGTGCTATGTCCTGGTTCATCCTCTCGAAGACCCATTTTTGGGAAGTTCCCTCACACTCTAAGGCCGGAGTAAGTCCCTTGAAAGGACGATCATTTTAGTAAACCCATGATTTTTACTTAATCCCTGTCGCAGAAATTCATAGTTCGGTGGCTTAGGGAGGCCTTTCAGTCTGGTCACCAAACGTGGTGAAAGATTTCCTCAGAATCCAATGAAGGACCTTATGGCCTAAGCTTTTTGGGAACCTTGCATGAGAGAGAGAGTGGGTCTCTTATATTTCGGTATTTCGGTGTTTTGTCACCCGGAAAACCCAAGGGTAAGTTCCCTTGTACTTGCTAGTCTTGAAATCCCAATTAGCGAAGCCCCGAAATGGACTAGCATGGATGAGTTGTGATGTTTTGGCCTTTCGGTACCTGGGAAACCCAAGGGTAAGTTCCCTTGTACTCGCCAGTCCCGAAATCCCGATTAGAGAAACCCCGAAATGGACTAGCATGGATGAGTTGTGATGTTTCGGTGCCTAGGAAACCCAAGGATAAGTTCCTGTGTACTCGCCAGTCCTGAAATCCCGATTAGCGAGACCCCAAAATGGACTAGCATGGATGAGTTGTGGTGTTTCGGCATGTCGATACCCAAGAAACCCAAGGGTGAGTTCCCTTGTACTCGCCAGTCCTGAAATCCCGATTAGCGAAACCCCGAAATGGACTAGCGTGGATGAGTTGTGGTGTTTCGGCATGTCGGTACCCGAGAAACCCAAGGGTAAGTTCCCTTGTACTCGCCAGTCCCAAAACCCTGATTTGCGAAACCCTGAAATAATAATAGCGCGGATGAGATATGACGTTTTGGTGTTTCGACACCCGGGATACCTAAAGGCAAGTCTCTTGTACTCACCAGTCCCAAAACCCTGACTTGCGAAACCCCGAAATAATAATAATGTGGATGAGATATGGCGTTTCGGTGTGTCATCACCCCGGATACCTAAAGGCAAGTCTCTTGTACTCGCCAGTCCCGAAACCTCGACTTGAGAAACCCTGAAATGATAGAGCATGGAAACGTTATGATGTTTCAGAGTTTCAACTCCCAGGAAACCCAGGTGTGATACCTCCTGTCCTCGTATACCGTGAAATCCCGATAGGAGAACTCCCGAAATGGATTAGCACACACTGTTTTGGTGTTTCGACGTTTCGGTACCTGAGATTTTCAAAGGTCAGTTTTCCTCATATTGGCCAGACGCGAAACTCCGATGGATGAAACCCCTAAATGAGTTTGGCGGATATAGGGTTTTCGATGTTTCGGCACTCGTAAAACCGAAGGGTAGGAACCCCTCATCCTCTTATACTGCGAAAACCTGGTACGTGAAACCCCGAAAGGTGGGGTGCTAGGTTTTAATCCGAGACATTATTAAATGTGACTATATGTTGGTTTGTTTCGAATTTCGGGCCCTCGAAAGACAAAGAGCAGGGGAACGCTTGCATCGCGATTTCCCGAATCGTGAAAGCCTGGAGCACCTCTCTGGTAAGGCCTATGGTCATAGCCGACGATCACATGGTTAAGGACAAGGAAAGGTAGGGTCTGTACCAGGCCCCATAGGAATTTGGGGATTCTGTTCCTCGGAGAGAAGAAGAAAAAGCCGAAAAATTTTAGTTCACGTAGTGGGTGTGTGAGACTAAGGACCAAAAGTATAATTCTCTTTAATCCATTAAACAATGGCGGTCAAAATGAAAAACGTGTAGCATGTTAGGCACCTGGAAATCAAACAAAATTGGACAAAAAAAATAAATTCGTCGGGCAAAATTTCGCCCCCAAATCAAATGAAATGCAGCCTAAGAAGTGGCAAAATTGCCAGGCAAACAAATCGAAAAACTGTCTCAAACGTCTTCAAATGTTAGAGTGTAGAGGTTAAAAATTGCAGAGAATATCTAGCAAGGAAACACATTCCAAGTACCAAACACGGAGCAATATTTTTCCGACAGTGTAACGCAATTAAGATATGAAAATGCAGAGATTGGGTTTTCAACTCAAAGGGTATCAATCAAGGAAAAACAAGGGTAATCCTTCAAGGAGACACAAGGGTTTTCAGAGTTTAGGCCATTAGATGCAGAGGTACTCAATCGCCAAAAGGAAATAACTAAGTCAACCAGAACAACCAACAGGGGTAGACGACTGGCAGGAATATCCTTTGCTCATCATCCATGCACAAAAATGAAGGGCGTTTAGATCCATAGGTCTATTAAAACCGAAGTGATGACCATAGATCAGGCTCCTGGCCGACTTCTCAGGTGTGGACTGATGAGATAAGAATGAAGGCGTAAATAAACCGCAATCATCACAATCAATAAACCATAGGACAGTCAAGACATGCAGGGATCGAGGCCAACATAATCAATCAACAATGAGCTTAAGGATATAGGGAAAATCAGTGATCAATTAAATGCTAAGTCATAAAGTATACTAAGAGCATAAAGTATACTAATAATCTACCATGTAGAAATAAAGGAAGCATATTGTATCCCAAGTAGCCCTCTCTGATTTTTTGTCTCACACGCTCTGTGCAGCTTGTTCTTTCCAACCGATGAAAATTCACCGATACCTCCCAACCAACGCTAGGGGTACTCTTCTTCCCCCTTAGCCCCCCGAACCGCAAAGGGGCCACACACACTAACCAGAGAATCCACTAGCTCCCAGCTCACCTTGCAAGGCCGAGCTACCACTCCTCACTGAGTTGGGTATCCCAAGTCCCACAAGCTCAGTCAGTCAAGTATAAATTTCTTCAGCATAACGTTACGCATCACAGAAGATCCCCTCATCCTTCTCCTCCCTCCATTATATAGATTTTCGAAGTTCGTTACTTTCCTAAAATCCCATTTAATTTAAAGTTTAATAATTTAATCCATAAAAATCCTCCCCGTACAAGTGTCACCCATCCCCTTCATTCCTCCATAAATTAATTTAATTAATTAATTAATTACCCCTATTTCCCTCACTCACCTAAATCCACTCCTAGAATCGCTCCTAGGTGTCCGCATATCCCCTTACAAGTTTTAATGGCTTTCCCCCTTATTAATTTACTAGTTGAGTTTAAATTAGAAAGTTCTTAAATGCTAGATACCTTACTAAGTTAGACTATCTCATTTTTCCTTGTGCTTCCACTTTCTTTTTATGTTTACCATTTTTTCCTAGTTTCCTAATTATTTTAGATTTCCCTCTTTCCCTTTTTTATTTAAACTCAAAAAGGCATGTGCGGAAACTTACCCTTTTTCCCTTCTTTTTAATGAATAAACTTTTAATTAGCATAATATAGTAAAACAATTATTTTCCCTTTTTAAATTTTATCCCAAAAGATTTTTATAAATAAATTTAATTGCTTACCCCCTTCATGTCACAAGATTAATGAAGATTGTCATTATTATTT
>SNQJ01S0002382.1:89581-126808 GCA_010110895.2 Picea sitchensis
ATAAATAGATAAAATTTTACCACCACTATAATTTAGACCTAGACTTTATTTCCTAGTCTGGGAAACATTTAATTAGGGGAAACGTTTTAAATATTCCTTAACACGTTATTCGTCCTAAATCCATCTAGGTTTATCCAATTATTAAATAACAACGAAACATGCCCTTCAGGACGCACTAGGTGCTCCAAGGGTGCCACTCACCTCGTTCTGTTTCTCTTGTGAGACATGCCCTTTAGAACTCACTACGTGCTCCAAGGTTGCCACTCGCCTCTTTCCATTTTTCTTGCACGACATGCCCGTCAGGACGTACCACATTCTCCAAGGGTGCCACTCTCCTATTGACTGACTTGGTAGACATAAAAAAACCCTGGAGTCAATACTCTGCCAGGTGATCTTGTGGTAGACTAAGGGGCTCTAAGGAATAAGGCCCCTGCCTTATTGTGCACCCCTTAGAATCATCATGAGTGACTATCGTAGTCTACCCTCACAACATCGTGGGTCCTCACGAACTAGGTAATCGTTAACCTACAGTTCAAGCCACGGAGGGAGTGCTAGTAGCCTATGGCAGGGTTGTTGTCCACACCTCTCCCTCAACATCTCTGGTAGTCTTGCATGACCCCTCTACTCCACATGTGAGTCTATTCGGCAAGCTATCATTAGCCTGCATCATCAACAAATCATGTCAGAATATATTCATAATCATATCATCTAATCAAATGCACTAATATCACATATAAAACAATCAAACCCCAATAGTTCACTCCCCGAATCGATCCAAAGTCCAAAAGGTTCCATCGATGCCTGTGCATCCTCGAGGTCCAAAATCCTACACACTCAGTAAAACCAAGTCAATATCACCTATCTATGTCAATGCAGAAAAATAACATGTCATTGATTCATAACGCCTCATAATCATAATCAAATGCCCAAGGTATAATAATCCAGATCACTTGTGAGCAAGTTTCCTCAAAGAATAAGTTCGCTTAGTGCGCGCAAGAGTGGTATGTTATAGACTAAGGGCCTCTAAGTAATAAGGCCCCTGGCTTATTGCACACCCCTTAGAATCATCATGAGTGACTGTTGCAGTCGTCCCTCACAACATCGTGGGTCTTCTCAAACTAGGTAGTCGTTAACCTATAGTTCGAGCCACGACGAGAGTGCTAGTAGGTTGTGGGAGGGCTTCTTTCCACACCTCTCCCTCAACGTCTCTGGTAGTCATGCATGGCCCCTCTTCTCCACATGTAAGTCTAGTCGGGAAGCTATCACCAGCCTGCATCATCAACAAATCATGTCAGAAATATATCCATATCATATCGTCTAATCGGATGCACTAATATCACATATAAAACAATCAAACCCCAATGGTTCACTCCCTTACTCAATCCAGAGTCCCAGGGGTTGTATCGATGCCTATGCATCCTTAAGGTCCAAAATCATGCACACTCAGTAAAATCGAGTCAATAGCACTTGTCTAAGACAATGTGACAAAACAACATGTCATCCATTCATAACGCCTCAAAATCGTGATAAAATGCCGAAAAGTATAATAATCCAGATCACTTGCGAGCAAGTGTCCTCAAGGAAAGTTTGCTCAGTGCGTGCAAGAGAGGGATGTTACAATATTTTTGTTGGTCACTCATAGTCTCACTCTAAGAAGGAGTTCCTCTTCTTCCTTCTTGGGAGATACTAGAGCATTTGTGAGGAATGTTTGGAGAATGTCATGTCGACATCTCTCCTCAATATCTATCCTTTCGAAATTCATGAAAATTTAAGCACAAGACAAGTAAGATTTAGTACCTCCAACAATGACCAAAAAAATTATGAAGAAAGAAGAAAAGAAGACAAAATTAATAGAAATGTTCTTTATGTTAGACACAATTATAATAGGGTGATGCATAACTCCACTACCCATGCCCATTTCAATATATTTTGGTTCCTTAATATTATCACAAATAACCTTGGTAAATCCACCAATAGTACATGGGTCAAACTCTGGTTACAGAGTAGCGGTTATCTATATGGGCAATCATATTTCATGCATCCAACAAGTATGGAGCACAATCCATGAAAATCAACGATTAACTTTATGTCATGTTTGGTTGGATGGAATAAATCTTCCATCTACAAAGCAATGGCACTAAGTATCAACAATTTTGTATTACACCTGGAGGGGCCTTTAATAGAGAAAATATATTATACGATTGCAAGTTGTTGGAATTATGTTTTTTATGAAGCTTTTTATAGGCTAAGCGTCTGTGATTTGATGATTTGACGTGGCTAAACATTCATTTATATGCGGTTATAAAGGTTTTTTTATATGCTTACCGGCCTTCTTCGAGTGACCTCATCGATACATGGGCTGAGATTGGCCTCTGAATCATTTTGGTAGATCCATCCTATCAGAAACCCCATTGACAACCAGGACTTGGCTGGGTGATTCTGATGCTTGTGTAAATACAAAGGGTAATACATCACCATCTTCAAATAGTATCCTATCCAAAGTTTAATATAAGCTTGTCTTCAACTAAATGCTTGGGTAAATACAAAGGGTAATAGATCATTAACAAGGTTCAATGATCTATTAGCTCAAATTCTCGTGTAAATGAGGCTTTGACATGAAATATTGATGTCGTTTATCAGTTTTTATATCAATGCAAAGCGATTGTTACATATTTCAGTGAATCTATTATGGAGGTTGAGGGAATGATTTCAGTGAATATACCGCCTATGTTTCAAAGTTTTATTCTATTTATAATATTTTTATAATGGATATCATTGTTTTTGGGTTTCCTAGTAGCCTTGTCACACCCCAAGAATCAAACCTTCAGAAAGTTTGACTTCTGCAAGTTCCTGGCAAGTACAATGCACCAACAATTTTTAAATTTTAGGGGTACCAGGTCATTCAGGGACAAGTCTCACTTGATCCATGTGTTAATCCATCAAAAAAAATCACATCTGGGTTATTTTAATTCTAGGATGGTGAATGATCAGCCAACATGTTTCTCTCCCAACCATTGAGTGGTTTTCTATGGTAAGAGATCATGTAAACTCTTTTATGTAAGTGAATTTTTTTTTGCAGTACGTAAACTCTTTTATGTCTATATTAGACTTTATTATCTAAAATGAAGTATTCGTTATAATTATTCCTTTAGTCAAAGGGTCACTACAATTTCAAAACAACACCAAAGTAAGAGACAGGTTGCTTTTTGAGCAGTTTACTATGATATGAGTCTATGGTTTGGAAGAGAAGCCATATGAAAAGTGAGTGTTGAATTTGGTTGTTATAGAGACTGAAAAAATTGAAATTCAAACAATTGTTGACTAAAAAGCCAAGCATATTACATTAAATGTTGATCAGATGAATTTCAAGGAAAAACCAAATCTACGCAAGTGTATCTATTCTGGAGGTTGAGGGAATGACTAAGTGAATATAAGTTACCTATGTTTCATTGTTTGTTTTCTATTTGTTGTGCTATACTAATGTAGATTTTCCATAACATATTACAATGTAATATGTCATAACATATATTACTATATAACATATTACATTGTAATATGTTATAACATATTACAATGTAAATATATGTTACAAATTGTAACATATTATTTCCTAGTAGCCTTGTCACACCCCGAGAATCAAACATTCATAAGGTTTGACTTCTACAAGTTCTTGGCAAATACAATGAACCAACAATTATTAGATTTTAGGGGTACTAGGTCATTCAGGTACCAATCTCACTTGATCCATATGGAAATCCATCAAAACTACTCACATTTGGGTTATTTTAAGTCTAGTATGGTGAATGACCATCCAACATGGTGCTCTCCCAACCATTGAGTGGTTACCTATGGTATGTGAATATGTCACCGGTGAAGGTTTTTCACAGTATGTAAACTATTTTATGTCTATATTAGACGTTATTATCCAAAATAAAGTATTCGTTATAATTATTCCTTTAGTCAAAGGGTCACTACAATTGCAAAACAATTCCAAAGTGGGAGATTGGTTGCTTTTTGAGCAGTTTACTATGATAAGAGTCTATGGTTTGGAAGAGAAGCCATATCAAAAGTGAGTGTTGAATTTGGTTGTTCTAGAGACTGACAAAAGTTAAATTCAGTCAGTTGCTAACTAAAAATCCAATTATATTACATTAAATGTTGATCGGATGAATTTCAAGGAAAAACCAAATCTACACAAGTGTATCTATTCTGGAGATTGAGGGAATGACTACAATGAATATACTACCTATGTTTCATTGTTTGTTTTCTATTTGTTGTGCTATATTAATGCATATTTTCCATAACATATTACAATGTAATATGTCGTAACATATATTACTATATAACATATTACATTGTAATATGTTATAACATATTACAATGTAATTAGATGTTACATTTCACTGTTTGTTTTCTATTTGTTGTGTTATATTAGTGCAGATTTTCCATAACATATTAAAATGTAATATGTCATGAAATATATTACTGTATAACATATTACAATGTAATTATATGTTACATTATAACATATTATTTCATAGTATCTTTGTCACACCTCGAGAATCAAACCTTCATAAGGTTTGACTTATGCAAGTTCTTGGAAAATACAATGCACTGACAATTTTTAGATTTTACGAGTACTAGGTAATTTAGGTACTAGTCTCACTTGATTTATATGTTAATCCATCAAAACTACTCACATCTAGGTTATTTTAAGTCTAGGATGGTGAATGACCAACCAACATGTTGCTCTCCCAACCATTGAGTGGTTACCTATGGCATGAGAACATGTCACCAGTGAAGGTTTTTTGTAGTTTGTAAACTCTTTTATGTCTATATTAGACTTTTTTATCCACAATGAAGTATTCATTATAATTATTCTTTTATTCAAAGGGTAACTACAATCGTAAAACAACACCAGAGTGGGAGACTAGTTCCTTTTTGAGCAATTTACTATGATAAGAGTCTATGGTTTGGAGGAGGAGCCACATCAAAAGTGAGTGATGAATTTGGTTGTTCTATAGATTGAAAAATGTGAAATTTAGTCAGTTGTTGACTACAAAGCCAACCATATTTCATAAAATTTTTATCATATGAATTTCAAGGACAAGCCAACTCTACACAAGTAGGTCACTCATGTCTTACACAGAGATGTGACCAAGACTCATGGCAATATGAAGAAATTGAAATAGGCATTAATCAAAGTGGAGAATTAGCTTCAAGGAAAGATAAAGTGGTTACTACAGCAAGGAATTTAGTAAAATAATATTTATAACTTATGATACTCTAATATTACATAAGTAAAAATAGATTGATAAATTGAATTCCTAAAGATTTGAATTTTTTATAAAATACAAAACGTTTGAAATAAGAAGTTGGATAGTTTGAAATTTGCATGAAATCTTTATAAAATACAAAACGTTTGAATGACTGTGAATTGGGCGCGGGGAACAAGCCATGTCGCCAAGACATGGGCATGCCCATGGCTTAGCCACAAGGTTTTCCCCCCGCGGCCAAGTCAAAGCCAATTTTAATAAGAGATTATCTATGTACAGAAAAACATGGATTTTGAATGTAAAAATTTTACACCAGAGTGAAAGATAGTTGATTCGACTCCTGGGCAATTGCTCAAGTACAAACTAATCACTTAAATTCTTACTCTATTCTTAATATTTGATTATTAAATGTCTATATCAAATTTAAAAACTTACTATTTGATTGTTAAATGTTTATATCAAATTAACTAAATCCATATTTTATATAAATTATTTATTAATGTCTATATCAAATTCCCATTTTTAAGTAAATCCATATTGTTTATAAATTTAATGTTTGTGTATAATGAACATATAAACATGTAATTTTTAAATTGTCTTCCTATTTTATTTTTAAATCTTATAAAAAAACATTAAAATGTATGTTTTGAAAATTTTTCATTGTATGTATATTTTAAAAATATTCCTTTACAAATTATAAGATAGATAGTAATGTACATTAAGGAATTCCAGAATCAACAATATGTAAAATAATATTTATAACTTATGATAATCTAATATTACATATGTAAAAATGGATTTATAAATTTAATTCCTAAAGATTTGTAATTTTTTTAAAATAAAAAACATTTGAAATAAGGACAATTTGATTTTTTTTATGATTTTTTTTTTAAATACAAAATGTTTGAAATGATTGTGACTTGGCCGAGGGGGGCTAGCCATGTGGCCTAGCCATGGGTGTGCCCATGGCTTGGTCACAAGGCTGGACCCCCGCAGCCAATTCACAACCATTTTTAATAAGAGATTATCTATGCACATAAAAGTAGGGGATTTGAATCTAAATCTTTAAAACTGGAGTGAAAGATAGTCAATTCATCTCATGGCCGACTTCTCAGGCATAGACTAATCACTTAAATGCTTACTCTATTCTTAATATTTGATTGTTATATATTGTTTATAAATTATTTATTAATGTCTATACCTAATTCTCATTTTTAAGTAAATCCATATTGTTGATAAATTTATTGTTTGTGCGTATAATTTGAACATATAAACATGTAATTTTTAAATGATTTTATAATTTGAACACATAAACATGTGTATAATTATAAATTATCAAATGATTTTGTATATGTAGGGCATGTGAAGTATAGGGGGAGATTTACTTACCCATTATCATTAGGTCTCACTAGATGGTTTCAAGATGTGTTTTGTCAATCTAGTCCAAATATAAATGACTCTTAGCAATGAATATTTATTTCTCTTGTTATTAAACGAATAACACAAAAAAATGCAAAACTTGGCATGAATTACATAATCATGTTAATCATTGAGTTTTTGAATGAAATTTTTGTTTGAGGCCTCAACTAAGGGAGAATATATCTGGGAATCAAATCCAATATAGGGGCATCCATGCCCAACGTAGTGTGGTTGGATGAAATACATTCCATGTTATTTTCCTTTCATCAACAATCAAAGGTATTGTCTCCTTGGGAAAATTTGTATTCATAAATGCAAGGTGTCTAAGGGATTGAGGGAATCTTATCCTTGTACACGCAACAAACATACCATATGCATTCACTTGTTGAGAAGTGGTGAAATGGTATTCAAGGAGTTATAGATCAAGGTATCCCATGGATTTTATTTATAATATGAGAATCCCGTATAATAAGGACATCATTTCATGTGTAGGACTCCTTCAATCAAACGTATTGTTCCCTTGGGAAAATTGACATTCGTAAATGCAAGGTGCCTAAGGGATTGAGGGAATTTTATCCTTGTACACACAACAAACATACCATATGCATTCACTTTTTGAGAAGTGGTGCAATGGTATTAAATGTGTTATAGATCAAGAGATCCCAGGGATTTTATTTATAATATGAGAATCCCATCTAATAAGGACATCATTTCATGTGTAGGACTCCTTCAATATCCTCAATATTTTGATAAAATTTATAATCTACTTGCATTATTAAAACCATACAACCAATATTTTTTATCATCAAAATATTTTGAATATATTTTATAATCTAGATTCACATTATTAAAAACCTACAACCAATGTTTTGTAGCATCAAGTGCAAAAAGATTGAAAACAACATAACTTATGAAAGAGTTAATATAATTTAATGGTAAACAAGGCAATGTAATAAACTTTGTAAGATAATTAACATCTATAGGGACATATTCTATAGAAAAAATTGAATACATTCAAGAAATTTCCACACTCTATGAGTATTCACTTTGATTTTATCATTTTAATTTATTAATTCTTCTTTACATAATCAACAACTAGCTTAGAGCATCTCCATTGACCTCTACAATTGAATTTTTGAATCTAAGTTTTTTTTTTTTGGATACCTACTATATCGATACATTAAAGCTACAATGTGAAAGAAAATGGTTGGATTTCCCATTCAGGACTCTCTAAAATGAGAACAACATTGGATTTGGCCCTTAAACAAGCACCATTAAAATAAACACTATATTTATATAGATTAATTCCCTTCATCATGATATTTGATGAATACATTTACTTATCCCCTTGGGATTATGATCATAACATTTCTATAGGGTATTATCATATGATTGATAGAATTTTTTAAGAATCTTGCTAGATACGTTTTCAATTTCTTTTTCAATATTAATCCATATTAATCCATATGAAATAAGGATATATACTACGATGATAATCATATGTATGAATATTTGGGAAGAAGAATCCACTTTGGGAAATAAGTCCTTAATTTATAAGTGTTTAGAAGGATATATATTACGATGATAATCATATGTATGAATATTTCAGAAGAAGAATGTAGCTTTAGGAACACGTCCTTAAAGTGTTGAGAATGGATGAGAGTTAAATCTACATTTTTTTGGTTCATATTATAGAACGGAATGGATCTTAAAAATTAAAATTAACAACATAATGGATCTTAAAATATAAAATTAAACAGTCCTCAACATAATGGATCTTAAAAATTAAAATTAAATCTACAGTTTAACAGTCCTTTAAAATTAAAATTAAACAGTCCTTAAAAATAAAAATAAAATCTACACTTTAACATAATGGATCTTAAAAATTAAAATTAACAACATAATGGATATTAAAAATTAAAATTAAACAGTCCTTAATAGAATGGATCTTAAAAATCAAAATAAATCTACACTTTAACAGCCCTTTGAAATTAAAATTAAATAGTCTTCAACATAATGGATGCTAAAAATTAAACAGTCCTTAAAAATTAAAATTAAATCTACACTTTAATAGAATGGATCTTAAAAATTAAAATTTAATCTGCACTTTAACAGTCCTTCAGAATTAAAATTAAACGGTCCTTAAAAATTAAAATTAAATCTACACTTTAACAGAATGGATCATAAAAATTAAAATTAAACAGTCCTTAAGTCACAGTCACGGGACTGTGACTTTGTCGCAGAAGGCCATCCCTATGGACAAGCCATTGGCATGCCCATGACTTGGCCATAGGGCTCACCCCCCGTGGCCAAATCATAGCCCACGAAACTGTGACTTGGCTAAAGGAGGCCAACCTTGTGGCCAAGCCATTAGCGTGCCCACGGCTTGGCCACACGGCTCGCTCCCCGCCGCCAAGTCACATTCCACGGTATTGTGCCTTGGTGGCAAGGGGCCAACCCTGTGGCCAAGCTGTTGGCGTGCCCATGGCTTGGACATGGGGCTAGGCGCCCGCGGCCAAGTCATAGTCCATGGGACTGTGACTTAAAAATCAAAATTACAATTAAAAATCAAAATTAAAACCTACATAATTTAAATTTAAATTACAATAAATCAAAATTACAATTTAAATCAAAATTTAAACCTACATTAGGATTACCTTCGTTCGCCTACAGGACCGCCTACCAACATGACCGCCCGACCACCCGCAGGACCTCCTGCCAACACGACCGCCCGACCACCTGCAGGATCGCCCATCAACACGACCGCCCGACCACTCGACCACCTGCCGGATCACCCATCAATAGGACCGCCCGACCACCCATAGGACCTCCCACCAACCCGATCGGCTGACCGCCCCCCAACATGACATCCGCATGCACTCACTCACACTCATCGAGAGATAGCTCACTCACACTCACCTTCAAACCTCTCACAATCGCCAACAGTTGAAAAAATGTTACAGTCATGATGTGCGATGAATATATAAACCTTTTTTCCGCTGAACGAATATTTCAGTCGAAAGAATGTTTCAAACGAAAAGATATTTCGACTGAAAGACGTTTTCGGACGAAAGATTCTTTCGGCCAAAATATGGTTTCGGCCGAAAATATATTTCCAAATGAAAAAAATCCGTCCGACTAAAATTCTACATGAAAATCGAGGGCATCGTTACTATACCGTTCGATTTGATGTTCAAGTGTTCGGCCAAAAAAATTATCTTTCGACCGAAATAAAATATTAGTTCCGCCAAAAAACTGTGATTCAGAATTTTGGAGATCAGATTGTCACGAAAGTGTTACCCACCTTCATGATTTCACCCTTGTAGTTTCTGAAGATAAATCTGATAATAAAGGTGTTGAACTTGGTTGTTTTGAAAAGAATACTAAGGGAATTACCTCCAAACGTATGCACAAAATGTTTTTTGATGGTAAATGTTTATGAAAGAATGGCAAAAACATCCAAAAGCCGATAGAGATATGTATAAGACCAACAAATGAAGGTCTTTCTTATGCAGGAAACACAAGTAATGATGATGTCAAATTTGTGAAAGAAGAAACATCTACAATGTAACACATTGTTTTCCCCCAAGATTATAATTATGATAATACTTCATATAATGTAATTATGAAGCATGTAATTATGTTTTGATTAATGAAATTAGAAAATTGACTGAGAAGGAAAATCCTTGAGCACTAGCCATGATATCATGGGTGGAAATTGATGAAGTGGGTCAATGTGGTGGAGATGAGGTGTTTCAGTGAAGAAAATAGAAATCTTTCTTAGCAAGCTTGTATATTCCTGCAAGGAATAAATACACACATGTAGGCATATTTGATCTAGAATGGAGCCACGTGACCAATTATTGTAAGTAGGATGGGTGGTTGAAGAATTTATAACCATTCTCAGACTTGATCTCTTGAAGAGGTAAGGGTCAATTGAAAACCTAAAAGAAGTAGATACCTTGTATTACCCCTTCAAAATATGTATCCCTAACTGGAGGTCGCTTTTGAAAAATTCACAGGAATCCCAAGTATTGGGTGGAAGAAGAGGCTAAAGGTGGTAAACATCACCATAGATGAACGATAAGAATAATGCACATAAGGAAAGAAATAGACAATTAATACATGTGGAGAGGAGAACAACTCATAGAAAAAATTGGGAAGACATGAGATTAGTCGAACCGAGAGAATAATCTAAGAAAGAGAAAGTGATCAACAAACTCACAAATAAATGGTGCGATGAACATAGGTGTTCACTTGCATAGATCTATGAAAAGAAAAGATATTGGAAAAATTTTCTTGAGGAAAATATAAATCTTGTCCAAAAGAATATTGATCACCCTAAAAGAGAGAATACCTAGATCCAACTCAAAGCAAGAGATGACTAAAGCTTGAATCTGTTGGGAAAAAAACTTGTATTGGTAAGGGAGGTCACCAATGGAATGCATAGCAGAGAAGGGACTCCTTGCTCAAAGGAAATACACTGGGAAGGGTACCTGATAAACCTATGGAAGTCTTGATCTCAGTGGGAAGAGGGAAACTTATCTTTTTGTTAATGGATGAAGGGGAGTAAACTTCATGGATCATTCTAAGTGTGGAGAACCAACTATATCATATCCCTTGTGATATCATGTCTTGGCACGAGGGTGGAATGCTATAAGAAGGTACTTTGCAACATAGGCTAAGGTTGGGAGGAAAGGGGTCCTATCCCAGTACACTGGCTATTGAAATTAATTGAATAGATAAGTGTTTTATCTCAATGTGTTTGATGTAAATATTTTATTTCATGGTTTAAATAGGAAATATGAATGTATGTAAGCATGATTGTCTTTCCGAGTAAAATGGAGTAATTAAATTTATTTTCATTAGCCAACCTATTAAATTTATGAATCCATGAGAACTGTGTAAGCGTAGGGTGTATCCCTATGACAACCATAACGATTCACATGGAAATATTGCAACCTATGAAGAAAATATTCACCCCAAAACTGACTAAGGAGATGTCTTAGTGATTGGGAAGGAATTATATATAGACTTTGAGAGTCTAAATTTTGTGGAAACCCTTACTCTTGAGAGGAAACTTTCCAGGATATTGAAAAAACCTTTAGTTAGAAAGTGACAGTAGTGTCTTGGTGTTTTGGGAAACCCTGTGTAGGTTGAGAAGCCTTAAGACCTGACAGAATCACATTTTTTAGATGGAAAGTCTGCAGGACATGTTAATTCTTCATCCAAGTTCCTAATAGAATTTATTAGCCGGTTTAAAACATGATCCCCAAAATATTAAAGGTCTTGTAGAACCTTGGAAATGACTATAATATGAACCTTGAATTGGTTGAGTCCAAAATCATACTGATCCAATGGAGAGAACTTGTGTTTCAGGCCAGAAGGATTCACACACATTGGATAGGTTTAGTAGAAGGATATTAACCATTGTCGAAGGATGTGGTCATCTGAATGAACTAGTGCAAGGCTATATTGTCACTTTGACTGGAAGATCTCTGAGCCAACGACAATAATTGATCCATCGGAAAGTGTATCGGCATGTCTGGGATCAACTATACAAGTCATGAGTCCTTCAGAGTGAAGATGGTCTGAGGCCTAGAGGAAAGTATACAAAGGGATTTTGATGACTTTGGAGTCCGAGAGTTGTTAATCTGGTGGGATATTCCTAGTGGAATCTGCTCTCTAGGATTTTATGTGAATCACTCTAAAGAAGAGGGTTCAAGTAACTTATTTGGTGAACAATTGTAAACCTCAAAGCGCACGGTGTCTGTCGGATGAATGAATGTGGAACGTTATATTTGTCAGAGCGTGTGTGATCTGAGTGGTTCTGGTTACCAAAGTAGAGATGCTCTGATGGAGAGGAACTCCGATAATGGAGGATGATTGTTTATTGGTTGTAGATGTTGTGGGCCCTATTCATTAACAAGGAGAATGGGTGTAGAGTAGAGAGTTAGCATTGAGTCACTTGAGGTTATAATGAAATTGTAGCCATTAAATCCTCAGTCCAAGGACCATTGGATACCGTAGGACGATATGTTAAATTAATTCCCTGGGAGAGGATGTCAACCCTAGCGATAGAGAATTTCGATGGGAATGAGTTCAAATCGCCCCAGAATGTTAATATGATGACAAGTAATAATCTCGATCATCCGATTAGGGGCGCTAGGCACCTAGTCACCTTATTAAACTTAATAAGGGAGATTCTTCAAGGATTAGTAAGATTCAATACAATATCAATTATGATAATAAAATTCTTCACACAAGTTACTAAGGAACCCTATAACATGTCTTAAGAATGAGAAAGGAAATCCAAACATCCCACCAACCTAATTGGTGTTTAGGGGGTCGGGTGTGTTACATACAAAAAATGAATTATCTAATGATAGAAGCAACAACAAAGAATTAGCAACAGAAGTAGTACATAAGCATGAGAAAAAGCTAGAACAATGTTGCAATCATTGTGGTAGAACAAGTCATGTAAAAGAAAAATGTTGGAACTTGCATCATTTCACTATTTGTGGTTCTATCAATAATGATCATCATAAGTGTTGGAACACATATATATCAAAGCCTCATACACAGATACAACGTGGTTCTATTGATGTGCAAGAATGGCATAAATTTACTTCCATGTTGAAAGGATTTTACAAGTTGAAATATTCTAATGTACAACAATATCTCTCACATTAAAGTCCTTGAGTTAGTTGGTATTCAAAATCAAGATGTTATTAAGGAGTTGTTCATAGAGTCATAATCACATGTCAAAGGAAAGAGTTATCGGTCTATTCTACATGAGTCATTTCTTTGAGTCATTTTATTGTATTGGTTCATGGTGATCCAAAAACCACCTATAAAGGTTAAGGGTGAGCCAAAACCCTCAATATGTTGTAATGGTTACAAGTTAGACAAGGAAAAACTAGGATATGATGTATTGGTTGCGGGTAAGATGATGAAAACCCATGAGATGGATGAGGGTAAGAAAAGGAAAAACCTTGATATGAAGATGAAGCAATTTAGATGATTGACTCAAGATCCATACTTATCAAAGAATGGTGAAACAAATTCATGATACAAGAAGGAAATGTGAACTGAAGATGCAAAATACCGAAGATGATGCATACTACAAAATATTGGAAATGGATACAACTCAGATACTTAGTTTGAATTACAAGTATTCATTAATGGGGAGTATGAAGGTATAATTCATACTTGTGATAATTATATGGTGACATTATGATATGTGAAAATGAATATAACGTAAAAGTTGTATGTATGAATTGAAGATGACGAAAAAGAGTGGAGGTAGGGATGATGATCTCATTTATTCCAGTTGATGGTATCTTTTTTATATGGACTTCAACACACAAGATATTTATATCTTGCAGGTACAAGATCTAGTTATGAGGATAGAATATGAAGAGAAAGAGCACATAAGAAGGAAATAAAAAATCAACCAATTCAAAGGAATATTTGAACATATCGAGGATGATGATTGCATATTAAAATCACAAGTATTCATTAAGGAGGAGTATCAAGGAATAATTCATACTTTTGAATTATGAATAATGTATAAAATATATAATTTCACAAATATAATGAAGTATACCAAACTTAATGTCTACGTATGAGTGAAAGATGAGTATAAGGAGAGAAATTAGGGATGAGGATCTCATGGATTGAGTTGAGAGATTTAAGGAGATGTTCTATAGATGGTTATGGATATGATGTGATCTAATTACCTAATTAAGACTTAGTATTTATGGTAATTTATGGTTATATAAAGGGATCATTTGTACAATTGAATGTACACATGAGAATGTTTTGATGTAATATAGATTTTCCCTTTCAGGGATTTCTTAGTGTAATTCTCGGTGTCCCTTGGTTTGTATGCAAGTATTGTTGTTGATTACAATTCAAACCATTTCAATGTTAAAGTTTATCTATAGCTATAGAGTTTACCCAATCATTCAATGGAGAATCAACTATGGTTAAAAGATTGACATTTCTAGTTAATGAGGAGACTCTCAATTGAGCTACATGATTGAAGTTGGAAGGACAATAATGGTAAAAAAACTCCAAGATACTAGATGACATCTAGTATAGATTTGTAAGCACTCCTTTACACTTGCTCAAGGTCCAAAAGAAATAAATTTGAAGATAACTATTAAATAGTACATGGAAGAATATAACTTTAATTGTCCATAAGTTCATTACTTGTGAAGGACGTTTCAGTGTTGTCTTTCACTACAACATCATTATATTGTTGCATCTTAAAAATAGGAATTTAATGAATTTTTCGTTATTTCTCTTGAAATATTTAGTCAAGATGACAAAATATTTTCAAAAATGAACTCATCCCTCATGAATTTATCACATTGGATTTATTACACTATTGTTTAGGGAAGATATTGAACAAGAAGGGGAAAATTGGCATGGTCTTCGAGGTAATATGAAGAGAAAACCCAAGGAAATGGTTTTACCTTCTCAAGAAAAACCCTCACAGTAAAAGGGAAAAATGTTAAAATTAAACAACAATGGTAATGAAGCCACAAGATTGGAATTGTCCTATCGCATTACAAAAATTAAATCGAGGATTTCAAGATTTTCAACTAAACCACCTAAGAATGACATGGTAATTACAGTATCATATTCTAGAGAAGAGGTTGAGGCTAAATGTATAAAGGAGTTGATACTATATCCATAGAGGCAACATAGGTTAATTCCATAGAGATTCTCAAGCTTGAATCTATGCTTGAAGTTCAAGCTACAAATACATTCGAGGAGAAACTTGGGATAGAGTATGTAATCCCTAGCCAAGTGTTTGATTAAGATGCCATACTTTTTTTTGTTACATGTGTTTGGTTAATGATATAACAATGTTGCAAGGAATCTAAACATGACAATCAATAGTGTAATTTGAAAACAAAATAAAGTGAAATGAAAACAATTTAAGCAGTGTTAATCAACAAAATACTAACACCTACAAGGATTACGATCTTTGAGACACATAAGAAGTATTCGTAATCATAGATTATTTCTATTGATTTTGACCATTTAAGATTTTGGGACTGAAAACTGTTCTAAGGAACTTGTAAGATTTATATTACTATACAACCATTTCCTAATCTATTTATTAAAGAGCTAACTAATTCACTAGTATACATAAATGCACATATAGTTCTTAGCAAAATTATAATAAGGCGCACCAACCTTTTGTAGCAATTTAAAAATATCGTCAAACTATTAATATTCAGTCTTCCAAATAATAACTAGTGAATACCTCCTACCCTTAGGCCAAGATCCATGAAGGATCTTCTCTAAACCACGACAAGGGTTAACTTAACTCCTTCTTTAAGCCCACAAAGGATTTCGGGTCTCGCAAGTTGGGCACTTCGAATACAATGCCACAACCCTTGGCAATAAACAAAATGCGAAATTGTGAATGGGATTAAGGTGCAAGCCCCCTCTTCAGCCCCTTTTCCAATATGACCACAACCAATCCTTAACACAAGAACCTTTCGCAACTCGTGACTTCGCAAGTTGGAGCGCCAAACTCTTGTGCTCTTCCCTTGCGAATCCCCGAAACGTGATATTTCAACGAAGGTTGACTTCACTCAAAGCAACGGGTGCACGCCACCTGTCACCTTTGTTTACTCCACTTACAGAGTGGGTCCTTTCCACCTGTTCGCACGAATGTTCGGATTTCGCAACTTTAGAGAACAACGAACAACCATTCCTCTCCCTCTACAAATACTCGAACCTTCGACGAGATCGATGGCTGTGTGCCTCCCTCGATCCAACGGACCTCGTTTTATGAGGATTTTGCCAATCAAAAATCCACAACAGTTGACCCAAACCACTGGTCACTCCATTCCCCAAACTTCGATACGTGAATTCACATACGAGATCAATGACCCTCATTGATCCAGATTTAACAGTCACTATCCTTCCTGACCTTACGAGTGTTGAAAGACACTTGGTCTTAATCCTTCCACTGTTCCACAAGATCCAACGACTCACAGAACTTTGGTACTTCCTCTTGAAGCGATTCCACCGTCCAATTCAACTTCTCAAGGACCTCTGGCCAAATGACTTGGCATCCTCCCTCCTAAACTTGACTTCTGTGAGACGATTTTGACCTCAGACTCCCTTTGAAAACTTCATAGGTTAAATCCCTTCTAAGCTTTTGCTTGCGAACTCAAGGATTCCAAAAGGGTCCATGCACGCACTCCTTGCGACAATTTTCAAATAACCTCTGGTTATTTGGGTCTTCGACTCTATGCACCTATTGCAACAACAGTCTCTCAATCTCACTCTTGAGTTGGTAAAATCCCAGACCTTGCCCAGCCTGTGCACACCTTGCATAGATCTGAGCTAACCTTGCACTTAGGCCTATAAAAACATGATTTGAATCTCCTCTGAGAGTTCTGAGATGAAACTCATAGCCTGGTCGACGCACTCCTTGTGGACCCTCCACTACACTCTTTGCAGGAGTTCTCAGAAAGAGAAAAAACTGAAACTCATTCTCCCCATATCCAGAATTCAAACATTGAACATAGAATTCTAGAGCATACACACATATATTTCATTGAAATAAAATGCACACAGAGAATATAAACTAGCCTGCAACATACCATTCAACAGGTGGTTCCAACAACCATAACAAACACATAGATTGGAATCAAATATTTATTCTATTAATTCCAGTGCTCCTATACATGGTAAATAACAACAGCTAGAATGCATAAAATTCTTTGTTCTCTTCTGCATCTCTACAGGTTACAAAATTTTGAATAATAATGAGTTATTTTTAAGATACAAGGCGAGGGTGTCTATCATCCGTTTTCCCTCCTATTCTCCTAAGTTGTCTAATCTATTAAATTAAACCTACCTACTTGAATTAAACAAAATTAAATTCCTATTACATCTGCGGATAGGAACATACTCTCCAAAATCAATTTGGATATTCAAATATAAATGCAACTGCACGTTCCTCCTATCCATTACATTAATGCTTCAGATTTTAAATTTCAGAAAGTTTTCACAAAAATGTGTTCAAATTACATCTGCGCATCCAGCTGTCTCTTTGGATAGGCATGTGCTTTGGCTTTCTACGATGTTTTTGCATCATACTCCCTCGCTTGAAAATTTTCATGAACTCCTGTTCATGAGTTCCTTCACTGATTGTCCATGCTTTTGAATTGTTGCTTCATCCTCCCAACTAGACTCTTCAACTGGATGTCCTTTCCACTTGACCAAGTATTCAAAATACTCTATTCTCCTGGTCTTTCTGCTAATCCTCTTGTCAATTATGCTTTCCATATGTGTCTTTTTAGCTACAGGCATTTTTTTTATCTGTGGAATTTCTTCCTGTTCACCATCCACTCCTGCTTCTTCAGCTCTGTAAGGGTACAAATCCATGACATTGAATATCAGTGAGATTCCGACCCCATCGGGTAATTCAATCTCATACGTGTTTGCCCCAATTTTTCTTATGACCTTGCATAGTCCAATTTTATTCATCTTCAACTTGTTGTATCTTCCCCTTGGGAACCTTTCCTTCCTCAAATGCGCAAGATTCAAATCACCAACTTCAAATTGAATTTCTCGCCTATGTTGATCTACTCTACACTTGTACTCTTGACTTGAACTCTGCAATCACTCCTTGATTCTTCTATGAATCTCCTTCATTCCTTCTAAAAATTCCTCTGCACTAGCACTCATGAATTCATCTTGTTCTGAATCTTTCAATTCAGAGAGTCCCCTTGGTTGCATTCCATATACAATTTGGAATTGAATCTGCTTTGTGATTCTATTGAGTGAATCATTGTAAGTGAATTCCTCCTATGGAAGAATGTGATCCCATTGAATCTGGTGGTCAGTCACTAAGCTCCTCAACAAATATCCCAAGCTCCTGTTTACGACCTCTGTCTATCCATCCGTCTAAGTATGATACGTTGAACTAAAAGAAAAATTTGTCCCTAGCTTCTTCCATAAGGTCCTCCAGAAATGTCCTACAAACTGGGTATCTCGATTAGAAACAATACTCCTTGGCAAGCTGTGAATTCTGATGACTTCCTTGAAAAACAGGTTCACAATATGAGTTGCGTCATTGGTTTTCTGGCATGGTATGAAATGTGTCATATTTGAAAATTTGTCTATCACTACAAATATTGAATCATATCCCCTCTATGTTGTTGGCAGTGCTAATATGAAATCCATGGTCACTACATCCCACGACCTTTCGGGTATGGGTAATGGTTGATATAACCCTACGTTCTGCCTTTTTCCCTTGTGTGCTGACAAATTCTGCACCTGTCCACAAATTTCTTCACATCTTTCCTCATCCCTGGCTAGTAATATGAGTCATTCAACTTTGAGAACATTTTTTCATGGACGAAGTGTCCGGCCAATCCTCCGTTGTGCTTTTCCTTCAACAAATTCTCCCTCATGGAGCATTTCGGAATACATAGTTGATTTCCCCTGAACAATAGTCCATCCTGGATCATGTACTCTATCCACTGGCTTCTGTCCCTAAGAATTGGATTCTCAGACACCTCATATGCCTCTTTGAAATCTGGATCATCCCCGTACATTTCTTTGAGGTTATCAAAACCCAAAGTCTTAACTCTAAATTCCTGCATAAGCAAACATTTCCTACTCAAAGCATCAACAACTTTGTTAGCAGTTCCAGAAATATGCTTAATCACAAAAGTAAAAGTATGCATGTATTCAACCTATTTAGCATGTTTTTGGTTCAACTTCTCTTGTCGAGTCATGAATTGCAAAGCATGATTATCGTTGTACAAAACAAACTCTTTTGGAACCAAATAGTGCCTCCACTTCTTCAGTGCTTCTATGACTGCGTAGAATTCTTTGTCATACATGGAGTACATAATCTTTTCTTCATTTAGTTTTTCACTGAAATACGCGACTGACCTGTTGTCTTGGCTTAAGACCTCTCCAATGGCAAATCCACTCGTGTCACACCTGACCTGGAATGTCTTGCTGAAATATGGCAAAACCAGAATTGGTTTCCCAGTGATCTTCTTTTTCACCATGTTGAAGCTCTTCTCCGCTTCCTCCGTCCAATGAAAATATTTATGTCTTTTCTTCACCATATCCATCATCAGTGCGCTAATTCTATTGAAGTTTTGGATGAATTTCCTGTAGAAGCTAGCCAAACCATGGAAGCTTCAAAATTCAAACATGCTCTTCGGCGATGGCCAATATTTAATTGCCTTTATCTTTTATGGATCCATTTTCAATTCATTTGAAGAGATAAAAAAAACCCAAATAAATGAGTTATGTCCTCATAAATGACGATTTATTCATGTTGATCAATAATTTCTCTTGCTGTAAGATTCTCATCATTGTAGCTAAATGCTTCAAATGCTCTGCTTCAGTTTTGTTGAAAATTAATATATCATCAAGATATACAATGACGGATTTCCCAATGAAATCCTTCAAGACTTCGTTCATCAACCTCATGAAAGTACTGGGCGCATTTGTCAAGCCAAATGGCATGACAAGCCATTCATATATCCCTTCATTCGTATTGAATGTCGTCTTCCATTCATCACCTTCTCTCATTCTAATCTGATGATATATTCTATTCAAATCAATCTTTGAAAAAAACTTTGTTCCACTTAAGAAATCCATCAAGTCATTCATCCTTGGCAATGGGAACCTGTACCTGATGGTAATTTTGTTGATTTCCCTTGAGTCTGTACGCATTCTCCAGCCACCATCCTTCCTTGGGCTGAGCATTGTTGGAACAACGCATGGACTCAAGCTCTCCTGAATCAATCATTTGTCCAGTAAGTCCTGGACCTGTCTCTTAACTTCTTCATTCTCTTGTGGCGTCAACCTATAAGCTTCTTT
Organism: Picea sitchensis; assembly: GCA_010110895.2. Taxonomy (NCBI): domain Eukaryota; kingdom Viridiplantae; phylum Streptophyta; class Pinopsida; order Pinales; family Pinaceae; genus Picea; species Picea sitchensis. Next base: position 110,164 of record SNQJ01S0002382.1, read on the forward strand.
ATTCCGCAAAATGGCTCCAGGTATAAGATCGATATGATGGATTATACTCCTGATAGGTGGAAATGAACAAGGTAGTTTGTCCACTACTATATCAGCAAATTCTTCCAGCAACTCCTGGATTTCTTCCAGTAAATCATCTATCCTAGTTCTCTTCAAAACAATTATGGGCTTCCTAACCAAAATGAGTTGTGTGTCTTCCTTCTTCTTGAATTCTTTAAGAAGTTCCTTTCCACTCATGAGAAGTACAGTGTTGCTCATCTCTGTTTTCACCTCTTTATCCTTAATTGGAAGCAACATGTGCATCCTACATTTTTCTCTAGAGTGTACGTGTTCTTTCTCCCATCATGCACCATATTTTTGTCATATTTCCACGGTCTACCCAGCAATACATGACAAACATCTATGGGAATGACATCACATAATATATCATCTTTATATCCTCCTATTTTAAATTCAACTAAACACTGTTTAGTCACATTTACCTGATGTCCTTTTTGTAGCCACAAAACTTTGTATGGGCTTGGATGCGCAATAGTATCCAGCTCCAACTTTTCTACCATTTCCGTATATACAAGATTATCTATGCTACTGTTGTCCACTATGAACTTGCATACCCTATATTTGGTTTTGCAAGCAGTGTGAAACAGACGGTTTCTTTGGGGTGGATTCTCTGGCTCCTTCTCTGGTTTAGAGAGAACTTTTCGCATCATCAAAGATATTCTACCCTCAGCGTCCTCTTCCTCCACATTTCATCCTTGAGCTTCAACAATGTGAGTTTCACCACCATATTTCTTCCTATCTGGACACTCATAGGATTTATGTTCGATTTTCCCATAGACAAAGCATTTCACTTCACCTCCTCTACCTCTTCCTCTTCCTCTGGCTCGAGGAAAAGTATTTCTATTAGCATATTGCTTCCCCTGTGAGCTTCCTCCTCTCTCAGATTGAGTTTGAGGTTTCTTCCCCTCTTCTTTAGGCTTCTGAGTTCTGTCCTGGGCAATTGTCTTACCTCTACTTTGACTTCTGCCTCAGCCTCTTTGACCTTTCTTTCAGCTCAGCTTCTCTTCAGCCTTTAGAGCCATCTAATAAGCATCTTCTATGGTTCGGATGGTCATCATGCTCATCTCATTCTGAATGTCATATCGTAGACCATTCATATACTTGGCACCTTTCTCATCATCACTTTCCCGATGACCTGCTCTGATGTTTATCCTATAGAACTCTTCAGTGTATTATTTCACTGACATAAGCTTCTGTCTCAAATTCTGCATCCTCCGAAACAGATTTACTTGATAATCCCTAGATATAAACTTGTCTTTCATTTTTGCAACCATTCTATCCCAGCTCTTGATTTTCTTCTTGCCCTTGCAATGTCTGTCGGCCTGCAGTTCATCCCACCATAGTGTTGTATGCCCTTTAAGTCTAGTAATGACATGTTTGACTTTCTTGTCTTCCTCGACATCCTCATAGTCGAAGTGTTTGTCTAGAGCTCTAATCCAGTATAGAAGCTCTTCAACGTCTAGGTTTCCTTTGTACATTGGAATGTCTATTGTTTTCCTAGCTCCTATCCTTGCAACAAACCTAAATAGGCGTTCTTCTGTAGCATCTTCGACTGCAACTTCTTCTCCTTCATTTTCAGCTTCATTTTCTCTTTCAGCTTTGTTGATATCCCCAGTGTCAATTGTTCGCCTCTGTGTTGTCTCCATAGCATCAAGTCTGGCACGTAATTCACACATTTCTCTTTTCATTGTTGGATCATGTATGGGCCTTTCTATTCTTCTCGGCGGCATGGCTGTAAAATTTATCTTTTCTCTCTGTTTTAGAAAACAAAGAATTTGTTCTGGGCTCTGATTCCACAACTGGTGCAGACCTCTTGCCCTCAGGCCAATATCCACACAATATCTTCTCTAAACCACGACAAGGGTTAACTGAACTCATTGTTTAAGCCTGCAAAGGATTTCGGGTCTCGCGAGTTGGGCACTTCGAATACAATGCCACATCCCTTGGCAATAGCCGAAATGAAAAATTGTGAATGGGATTAAGGTGTAAGCCCCTTCTTCAGCCCCTTTTCCAATATGACCACAACCAAGCCTTAACGCAAGCACCTTTCGTAACTCGCGACTTCGCGAGTTGGAGCGCCAAACTCCTGTGCTCTTCCCTTGAAAATCCTTGAAACACGATATGTCAACTAAGGTTGACTCCACTCAAAGAGACGGGAGCACGCCACCTGTCACCTCTGTTTACTCTGCTTACAGAGTGGGTCCTTGCCACCTGTTCGCACGAGTCTTCGAATTTCGCAACTTGAGAGAACATTGAAGAACCGTTCCTCTCCCTCTACAAATACCCGACTCCGAAATCATTCCTTCAATGAGATCGACGGTTGCATTCCTCCCTCAATCCAACAGCCTTCGTTGTACCGAGATTTTTCCAATTGGAAATCCATAATACTCGACCCAAACCACTGGTCACTCAACTCCCCGAACTCTGATACGCGAATTCACATACGAGATCAACGACCCTCATTGATCTGGATCTGACGGTCACTATCCTTCCTGAGCTTAAGAGTGTTGAAAGACACTCGGTCTTAATCCTTCCACTGTTCCACAAGATCCAACAGCTCACAGAGCTTTGGCACTTCCTCTTGAAGCGATTCCACCGTTTGATTCAACTTCTCAAGGACCTTTGGCCAAATGACTTTGCATCCTCCCTCCTGAAGTTGACTTCTGTGAGACGATTTCGACCTCTGCCTCCCTTTGAACACTTCAAACATTCTCCCCTTATCCAAAATTCAAACATTCAACATAGAATTTTAGAGCACACACACACAGATTTCATTGAAATAAAATGCACACAGAGAATATAAACTAGCTTGCAACATACCATTCAACAGGTGGTTCCAACAATCATAACAAACACATAGATTGGAATCAAAACTTTCTTCTATTAATTTCAATGCTCCTATACATGGTAAATAACAACAGCTAGAATGCATAAAATTCTTTGTTCTCCTCTGCAGCTCTATAACTTACAAAATTCTGAATAATAATGATTTATTTTTAAGATACAAAGTGAGGGTGTCTATCATATGTTTTCCCTCCTATGCTTTTAAACTCTCTAATCTATTAAATTAAATCTACCTACTTGCATTAAACGGACTTAAATTCCTATTACATCCGCGGATAGGAACATATGCTCCAAAATCAATTTGGATCTTTAGATATAAATGCAACTACACTTTCCTCATGTCCATTACATTAATGCTTCAGATTTTAAATTTCAAAACATTTTCACAAAACCGTGTTCAAATTACATCTGCGCGTCAAGCTATCTCTTTGGCTAGGCGCGTGCTTTGGGTTTCTACGATGCTCCTGCATTAATAACTATTCCAAGTTTCAACTCCAATTTCTTAATTGTCATTACCAAAATATAATATTGCATTGCAATAGTCAAATGGCCTACTAAAGGAAAACGGACATTCGACTCAATTTTAAAGGTTAAATTTTGATTTCTCAATGGCCTTAATATCAATAATTCAGTTAATATGCAATTGTTATTTTAATGAACAAGTCATAATCTCAATTATAATTTAATAAATTAATAGTACCATTTCATTTATTAATTTACTAACTTGCTGCAAAGATCGTCAAGGGTCGTCAACTTGCGGGGTTTATGAGGTTTCCATCAACTCGCGAAGTGTGCGCAATGAGCCTTATCAACATTATAACCTTTCAATTCGACATAAGTAATTGAATAATTATCTCAACTAACCAAGAATTATAACAATTTAATACTCGACCAAATTCACGCCATTAACAATCCCATAAGTAAAGGTAATCATCACAAGTTACTAACAATTTACAAACTAATATCATTGGAGCAATGATTGCATAATTAACATTAAGCCATTTAAATAATGATTACGAGTAGTAAGTACAATTTTATCTAAATGGATTACCTAATTTATTACAACCTCCATTAATAATCATAGTGTTAACTAGGAATACTGATAAATAACTTATTATATATGACTTAATTAATTGGTAGTTTAAAGGTTCTATGCAATGATTTTTCTTTACTTATTTTTTTTAGTAATTATTTTTGTATAATCCTAATATCTTGGTTTTTCAATGTGTTGGATCTATTTTTAAATTTAAAAATAAATTTTATTTATATAACTAAGTCTATAAAAAATCATTTAATAGAACCTTAATATGGTTGGATTTTTTGTACCCGCAGGTTTCAAATCGGTGACTTTTCAACACGGAGTGACTTAACAACACACTCCGTCACCGACTATCCTACACCTCGGGGACAATTAATCATATATATTAATAATTAAATATTGATGTATATACTTAACCTGTCATTCTTCTTTTCATACAAGTTATCACGCAATTATTAAAAAAATGCAAACGGTAACGTGATAATTATATTTACAAACATTGCTTCAATCATTTATTATGGTCAATGGTTTTATATATATAATATAATAGTTAAAAGGGGAAGGATATAATTAGGTAGTAGGTTAAAGTTTTTAAGAAATAAAGATTTTTTAACTATTATATCATTGTTTAACTAATTCATCGCTCATAAAAGTTATGGATCAAGATCTTGATTACTGAACCTTAAATTGAAGTGATTGCGCAATGAGGATTTATATCAAACGGAACAATGGCTTTAAGGATGCACACTAACAACAAATAGGGAGAAAGTTTGATTGATCGCACATATCGGTTAGCTATGTTATAGGATTCTAATTATTTTATACATATATAATTTTGTACAATGAACCTTGTAGTAAAGATGCACCGATCGAGTCATTAAGTAACTGTGCGTCTTTAATTTCAAAAGACGAGGGATTCTTTGACGCTAAAGCCGATACCTGTAGCAGCATGTGCAGGTGTAGTTTTTTTTTTTTTTTCAATTTATTTTTTCTCGAAATGATTGCACTAGAAGAAATTCATAAAAATTAGGTTTATTTTTGTAGTCAGTGATTCCTAAGGTTGATAATCTAATGTTGAGGATGTTTTCATAAATGCCAATATTCTTTAATCATTCCCTACAAATTAATTCACCTCCTACAAAATAGGGCGTCTTTCTTCTTCACTTGAGAGTTGGTTACACCTAGTTACACCTTAGTTAGACTAGTGGAGGTTAATCATGCATGACAACCTCTGTTTTATCACCAATAGTTGCATGTTCACCTAGGCCTCCTCACCAAAAGAGAACATATCTCATGCATGTGGCCAAGAGGGCACATATTTTGTGATTGCATGTGTTTCTCTCACCTCTATAGGTTTGACTCAATTAACTCAGGATTGCCTATGGATCTGTTAACTAGGACTAGGTGGCAAATTACTTTGATTTCTGATAGTGAGTGTCTAGATCTCTCTAGATCACTACTATGGTGAATTCACTTAGTTATCTAGAGAATATAATGTGTATTATTCATTTTACTCATTCGGTTAATACAATTCATTATTTCTCTCAAACTTGTCTCTCTTTCTCTTTTCTCTCTCAAAAGATTTCTGTAGTTATTCTACTAATAGGTTCTCTCTAACAAGTTTCAAGAAAATTCAGATGATATCAGAGATTTGTTTCCATGAGAAATCATATAAGAATTTTATTTGCAGGTTCATGAGAAAGATGCAGTGTGAAAGGATGAAGTACTCTCTGACAATTCTTCTCATGCCACATAACTATTTCAAGTGGAAGCTAAAAATTCTATAACAACTCATATGTTGAGGCTTGTACCAGAGTACAATGGCTATAGAGGTGGAGCCAACATCAACTATGGAGAAAAACGTGTATCTCAATCGCATGGATGAGGACTACGACCTCATCTACATGTCAATGTCTCGTGAGCTAATGTTTCACATTGAAGCTTGTCCCACACCAGATGAGATTTGGACAAATTTGGTGTAATATTCCCGATATAAAAAGTATGCAGAACATAAATAAATAGCTAGAAATGGCAGATGAACAACAATATAACTAGAACAACACCACAATAATACCAAAATGATACCAGAAAAACACCAGATAGAGCACTTTGATTACAGAGAGAAATGTTCACTTGCCTCTTTGAGGGAGCAACCTCAAGCAGAGTAGAGCTCTATTACAATAATATCAAAGACAAAAAATTGCATACCCTTGACTCCTATTTATACTAAATATGTCTACCAAAGGAACCATCTAGAGGAAGATCCTTCTAGAAGCAAAAGCTTCTATTAGGTCTTCTTACATTGGAATTATTCTTCCTTATTGCTAGGCCTTATTAATATTGACCTTTATTACATCAGAATATATTATTCTACCTACGTGAGGGGTTAGGTCCCTAACATGTCCTCCCCCTTAAAAACAACCTTGTCCTCAAGGCTTCAGATGTGGAAATTGCTCAAGAATGGTAGTTGGTTCCCAAGTGGAATATGTTGGAGTTCTATCTTTCCACTGGAATAACACTTCCTTGATGGTTCGTTGATGCAGACGACGCTCACGCTAGTCCAAAACTACTTGTGGTTGTAGCCAAATGGAGCCTTCTTCGTCCAACTCGGGAAGGTTGGTTTGAGTTTGGCACTTAGTTCCAATCACCTTCTTTAAGCATGAAACATGGAAAACAAGATGGAGCTTAGAATGACTGGGCAAAGCTAACTGATAGGGCACCTATCCCACACACTTGAGAAGGGTATAAGGACCATAAAATTTGGGCGCCAGTTTCTAACAATGGTCATCCTTAAGGGAATTTTTCTTGTAACGTTCCGGTCGAAGAAAAAATTGATCCCCTTCTGTAAATTGATGTTCAGAGCGACCTTGATCTGCTTGTTGTTTCATGTGATTATGTGCCATGACCGAATTCTATTTAAGGGTATGGAGAATAGCCTCTCGAACTGTAAGCGTTTGGTCAACCGCCTGGAACTTCGAAACAACTAACAAATATGAGATAACTAAAGGTGAATTTTGTCCATATACTGCTTCAAAAGGATTCATGTGGGTATCTATATGGTTCAAAGTGTTGTACCACCATTCAACTAGTGGTAACCATTGAGCTCACAGATTTTGCCTTTCCAAGGAAAAACACCTCAAATATGTTTCCAAACACTTTTTGACAACTTTAGTTTTACCATCAGTCTGGGGATGATAAGCTATGATGAGATGCAATTTGGTGCCTTGTAGCTTGAACAGTTCTTGCCAAAAATTGCTAGTGAAAGTTGGGTCGCGATCAGAAACAATAGAATGTTGCATGCCATGAATCTTGAAGACCTGATCCATGAAACGTTGATCCACAGTGGATGTTGTAAATGGGTGTTGAAGAGAACATAAATAAGAATACTTGGAAAGGAGAACAAATACCACCATGATGATTGGTTTTTTGCCTGATTTAGGTAAGCCTACAATAAAATCCATAGAGATATCCTGTCAAATAGCAGGTGGAATTAGAAGAGGTTGTAGTGTGCCAGGAAATTTGATTGTTTCTCCCTTTTTGCGCTGACACACATCACATTTAGTCACAAAATTATGAACATCCTATTTCATACCATCCCAGAAAAAAAAAACGTTTGACCCTATCATAGGTTTTGGTAAACCTGGAGTGCCCAGCTGTGGGTGTAGCATGAAGCTCAAAAAGTACTATGGATTTAAGTTTTGACTGTTTACTTAAATACAAACGACCTTTGTATCAAAGCTCATCATGGATTCAAGAGTACCCTGGGGAAACTAGAGAATTGGACTGCAATTGTTGTATCATATGCGAACTTTTGGGATCGTGTATCCATTCCTGGCGAACAACTTGGGGCCAATCTGGTACAATAAAGGAGAGAGAAAAAAGGGACCCTTCATGTTTTAGGGAAAGTGCATCCATAAGCACATTTTCTTTGTCTTTCTTGTAAATGATCTCATAATCATATCCAAAGAGTTTAGTCACCCATTTTTGTTTCTCTGGGGAGGAAATGCATTGTTACATAAAATACTTGAGGCTTTGATGATTTGTTTGAATTTGGAAGCGTTTCCACAAAAAATAAGGGCGTCAAAGATCAACAACATGCAACATAGCCAACATTTCCTTTTCATAGATTAATTTGCCCAAATTTCTCTTAGATAGTTGTTTGTTGGTAAAGGGCAAAGGCCGACCCTCTTGCATAAGGACAACGCCAATTCCTTTCCCTAAAGCATCACATTCTAGGACAAAGGTCTTTGTAAAATCTGGAAGGGTCAGGACTGGAGTGGTGCACATGGCCATCTTCAAGGTTTGAAAATCCTGAGAAGCTGTTGGAGTCCAGGTGAAAGAATTATTTTTAAGAAGTGCATTGAGAGGTGCGACAATCTTTCCATAATTATTAACAAACTTGCGATAATAACCTATTAAGCCCAAAAATGCATGAAATATTTTGAGAGTCTTTTGTTGAGGCTAGTCTTTGATAGCTTCAATATTTTTAGGATCCACCCTGACATCGGCCTTTCCAACAAGATGAACCAGATACTCGACTTCTAAGGTGCCAAAAGAACATTTAGATTATTTCTAGAAAATTTGGTGCTGAGAGAGTAGATGGAGAACTTGATCCACATGAGCAATATGGTCTATCCAGAGTTTTCTATAAATGAGGATATCATCAAAGAAAAGTAAGACAAAATGATGGAGAAAAGGACAAAAGACATGATTCATGAGGCTTTGGAAAGCGGGGGGAGCATTACACAAGCCAAAAGGCATGACCAAAAACTCATTGTGTCCCTCATGAGTTCTAAAGGAAGTCTTAGGAATGTTTGCCTCTTTCATATAGATCTGGTGGTAGCCCAAATGAAGATCAAGTTTATTAAAGAACTGGACACACTCAATTCATCCAAGAAATCATCAATGACAGGAATGGGAAATTTGTCTTTAATGGTGAGTTTGTTGAGGGCTCGGAAGTTAGGACACATGTACCAAGAACCTTATTTCTTAAGGAACATGGCCACAGGAGAAGAGTAGGGGCTTGTACTAGGGCGGATAACACCTATGTTGAGCATTTCTTGAACCATTTTCTCAATTTCATTTTTTTGGGAAAAGGGGCGACGATAGAGACATATATTGGGAGGAAGGATTCCTCGGACAAGGGGAATGGAATGATCATGAACCCCAAGGGAAGGAGGGAATCCCTAGGGAGTGTAAAAAACCACTTTATGTTTAGAGAGGATGGATTGAAGGTCTTGCGGCATATAGTGTGTCTTGGTTGCTTGTATGGCACGGAGTTGAGAAATAACACCAGAATGACCTTTTTTGAGTATCTTTTCCATGCGATGGGAACTAATGATCTCTGGGGAACTGGAGGTGATGCCTTGGAAAGGCCCTCCTAATCGAATTGCATGGTTAATTCCTTAAAATCCATGATAATGGGACCCAAAGTCCTTATCCAATGTTCACCTAACACAATGTCACAACCGCCCATGTCGATAGAAAAAAATGATATTTCAGGTGGTAGTCACCAATTTGGAGAGGCAAATTTTCACAATGCCCTCCACATTTCATGGAGCTGCCATTGGCAATCATGATTTGGAAATTATTGACTACACGACTATAGCAATTAGTTTCTTTGGCAATGTGGTGATGAATAAAATTATGGGTGCTTCCACTATCAACAAGAATGATGTCCTTCCTATGCTTGATGTAACTAATTAGCTTGAGGATTTGGGGATAAGATAAGTCAGTGAGAGCATTTAGAGAAATGACTAGTTCTACTTTAGGGGGGTCTGAGGGAGGGGTTATGTCGATGGTTTCAGGTGACATGGACACAAGGGGAGCTTCAATATCCTCTTCTGGAACATCCTCCGAGATGTCCATAAAAATATTTTGTTCCTTACACTTGTGTCCTAGAAAATATTTGTCATCACAATTATAACAAAGGCCTTTGAATTGGCATTCAACCATTTCGACCTTGGTCAATTTTTGGATCTTTAGTGGAGTAGAAGGAGGAGTGGGATTTACTGGTTTAGTGGGAGGAATAGAGGGTTTTTGGTTTTGAGATGAGACAACCTGTTGTGCTTCCTTAACTATTTTAGTATCCTCCACACAACTCTAAGGACGAGCCATGAGGACATGGGCACAAATCTCATCCTTGAGGCCACTGATAAAACATTCTCGGAAAAAAACATCAAACATGCCCTCTGTACGAAAAGTTAGTCTCTCAAAAGTAGTTATAAAGTATTCCACTGTACCAGATTGTTTCAACTTTTTCAAATGGCCTAAATGGTTGGTGTTGGTGTCAAAGTGTTCATAAAGATCTGCCACAAAATGTTTCCAAGCAACATACCCTTGGCGGGATGTTTTTCTCCATTGCCACCATTGCCAACATTCTTGATCTAGATGGAGAACAACATACCAATGTTTGTCCAACTCATCTTTAATTTCGTACAAAGAGAAATAATGTTCCATTTGAGTCACCCAGCCAGTGGGATCCGAGCCATCAAATTTGGTCACATCCACACGCGGAAGGCGTAGATCACGCTGAAAGTTATGGGGCTAAAAATTATTGGAATGAGAGGAAGTTTCACCTTTGATATGCAAAGGTGGGTCAGATAAGAGAGGATCTACATGGATATGCAACTTGGTGAAGATCATCGTAGTGACAGATTCAAGTTGGCTATTAATGTCTTTTTTTAGGTCTTGTTTAAGTTCCTCGATTGAGGCGGCGATGGAGGAATGCATTTTTTTATTGATGGTGGCAATATTGGCACTGAGTTGTCTTACTTCTTGTTGGGTCTCTATGAAATTAGAGTGCAAGGTATTCAAGCGATATTCCAAGTCTTGGCTACGGGTATGGGCCATGATGACGAGGGAATTGAAAAGAGGCGAGTTGGGTCAAAAAAGTTGTTGAAAAATGATAGGTATGAATGTGATAAGGTAGAAGAAAGAAATCCAATGGAGTAGGTCTCAAATAATGGTGCCAACAGGATCCATAATATTTTTTTTAACCCCTACACAGTTATATTCTGATCTGAAGAATACTGCAGTGATGAAATGCCCAAATGCTTAATCAAGAATAAATATGTTGTAATTTGGAAACTCGAATGTAGGGGACAAAGTTGCACGACAATAGATCTTGTCTATTTTGTTTTTTGTTTCTGTCCCCAAAGGTTAGGTATTCAAGGGTTCTACCGATAAGGGTTTGCCTTATGCTATAGCTCTTTGATATACATGTGGGATCCAACAATAGTACTCGGCCCAATATCTCAGGGCACCAACTAAGGAGGCTAGACCGTGCCCTTACCCATACTACCCAACTACCTAGGTACTAGAGAGTATCTTCCCGAGTTTTTTTCTCGGTGGTACTATAACAGTCAGGCAGATGATCAGTTTATGTAAAGAGGGCTTCAAGAAATCCAGGTCGATTTGTATATAGGTGTTGTCTAATGCGCTACCACTCGAAGGGGTACCAAAAGGGATTAAAAGGGTGGCCAACATATGTGCACTTAAGTACCACTTGTATTTACTGCATGTATGAATTCTTGACCGCGAGTTTATGCACATAACGACATATCGTTATATCTTAAAGATGTCGGAATACGTCTCTATACCCTGAAAAAAAAAGTTAACCCACAATTTTTTGCTGAGGAAAGTGCTCTGATACCACTTGGAATATTCTTGATATAAAATTATGCAGAACATAAATAAATGGCTACAAATGGAAGATGAACAACAATATAAACATAACAACACCACAATAATACCAAAATGATACCAGAATAACACCAGAAAGATCACTTTGATTACTGAGAGCAATGTTCACTTGCCTCTTCGAGGGGGAAACCTCTAGCAGAGTAGATCTCTATTACAATAATATCCAATACAAAAGTTTGCATACCCTCTAATCATATTTATACTAAATATGTCTACCAAAAGAGCCATCTAGAGGAATATCCTTCTAGAAGCGAAAGATTCTATTAGGTCTTCTTACATTGGACTTGTTCTTCCTTATTTCTAGGACTTATTAATATTGACCTTTATTATAGTGGAATATATTATTCTACCTACGTGAGGGGTTAGGTCCCTAACATCCAGAGGATATATTTGGAAAATGGGACAAAATGAGATGCCACATGCTCAAGGTAGAGATGAATTCCTTGGATCCGAGAAATTTTGATAACATCAAAGACTTATTTATGAAGTTCAGTCCCTTCCTTCTTCATCTAAAGGGATATGGTACTCACAAATCAACTCAACACAATCAATTAATCCTTTCTATTTTGGAAAATCTTTGTTTGTAATATGTTTTATTTACATCAACATTCTATATAGTGAGATTCACTTCATGAATAACATGGAAAATGCTGACATTGGATCAATTTATTGAGTCCCTAATGCATCATCAAGAGAAGCTCATCAAAATGGGTACAATCAAAGGACCCAATGCACATGCAATTTTTGTGCATGAGAGAAGAAACACATTCAATATAAGAACAAACAAAAAGGAAGAGGAAAGGCACATTATGAGCATAATAAGAAAATTCCAAACCCCTTGAAGATTCCTCTAGCTCCAAAGGTGGAAAGGGAAACAAAGGAAATTCAAAATGAAATTACTGCAACCACAACTATCACCCGGAGTAAACATCCATGAAAAAGACAATATATTTCATGGAGAGGGTGCTTCAACAAAACAATCTTGGGGACTCCATTCCCAAGAATTCCAAGAAGAAGTCAAGAGACAAACCACTAGACAAAAGAGGTAATTTTCTATTAGGTACTTGATCAGAATCTGGACCAGGGGTCTAAAATTTGCTCAATTTTCAAAGTGCTCGGAATGTGACGAAAATGGTGCCATTGCGTCCGTCTCGTTCTCCTGATTCCGGCGGTATATTTACTTTCGCAAACGGAGTCCGTATGGAGAAGTTATCGAGGTCTGTTCGTCGAGCCAAACAGGAGAAAAAAATGGGATGCTGACTGGGCAGTCCGTACAGTCGTACGGATGATGACGTGGAAAGATGGTACGACTCACACGTGGTGACCATACAGTCGATGTGGCAGGTGATGTGGCAATCTATGATTGGCTGACGGTGGTCGAATCCTTTCGTGACACGTGGCATCTAATTTTGGCGAATAATAGGGTGCCACGTGGCCCAATGAAGGGCTGCCACGTGGCACCCCGAATTTGGCTATTTGGTTGTTTAAAAGTTATATGGAGGCCGCGGGGTTCGACCCCCGGACCTCCCACTTTGCAACACTTTTACAATGTTATGCTAGCCAACTTTCCTCCGCGTATTTCTTATATTGAATATGGTTTAATAATTATTTAAATTTACCAAAGGTTATATTCGGCGGGGGGTCGGGTCGGGGCTAGCCCCGACCCCTGGTTTTATGGTGTATATATGACCTCAATCCAATGTTTGGCGCGGCGGTTACATTTATTTAAACCATGAATTTTGCCATTTCATGTGACCGTTCACCGTTTGGTTTTGGCGCGCGGGAGTGCTTTTTAATGGAGTTGTGGTTATATTAACCACCACATGTGACCGCCACACATGCAAATGGTTTGCGCGGGATTTCGGATGAGTTAAAGCCCCGGTTCTATGCACATTATCATATGACCAAATGTGTTTGCGCGCGTTGTGGGTTGCTACCACACGGTTTTATCCATTGACATGTGACCATGCTGGAGTTAACACTATGCGCGCGGTTTGTATTTACAATTGTTAACCCACATTTATTCTATTGTTACATATGTAACCATTGTTTAAACGGAGGCGGGAGTTGGAGTTTGGTGGAACCCACGGTTCCATTGTTTATTCCATATAACCACATATATCAACCGGTGGGCACGTGTTTTGGATTTTCGTTGGGTTTTTAAAACGATTTTTGAATGCACCGGACACTTGTCACGTCCTGGTTTAGCCATGGAGCGGGTAGTCCCTTTTATGCGCGGGACGTGGCCACATGGTCCCCCATGCGCCCAACACCTCTGTTCTTGGGGGCTTTATTCCGGTTAACTGTTCGACAAATTAGCACAATTTTTGGGAACGCGGGTTGGTGCTGAGTTTTGGCACGAGAAACGCCTGAAGCTAGGTTCAGTTTCCCATAGGTGCAGAATGGCGAACAGGTAACAGAGCTTGAAGGGGAAAAATGGCAGAAGCCATAACTTTTGGAGTTTTTGGCCAAATGAGGAGCTGTAAAAGCCCAGCTAGGGGTTTTTCGACGTCCTGAGTCCATTGGAACCATTTTCACAGGCATTTGAAGAGACCATTTGCAGGTTTTTCACATTTTAAGTTGGAGGAAGCTTCAGGAGCCTTAAAGCCCTCATTGTTTGAGGCATTGCTCAGATGAGCACATAACCATTTTCTTAGACTGAATAGTCATTTATGACTGTTTATTATGCTCTGAACACATTGGGATAGGTTTCAGATCCATTGGAGGACTTCTACAGGTATTTTTTCCTCATTCAAGCTCAGGGAAGCTTGGAGGTCACATGTAGAAGAGGTCATTGTTGGATGAGCCATTGTCCANCACAAGAAGCAGTTGGATCAAAAGATTGACAAGAATGGAAGAGGAGATTCCATCATTGAAGTGGGTCAAGATGACTCACAAGAAGACGACTTTCAGCAAAAGAATTCGCCATTGAGTTGGCTTGGTAAGAAATGGGTAGATTTCTTGAGTAATTAAGGCTTTCATTCTTTTTGCAGTAGATGCACATTTCAGCCTTAGCTATTCACTTTTGTTGAAGTTGACAAGTTGCAGCAGTTATCATAAATTGCAAGATGCAAGTTTGCTTGTGTAGGCATTCATTTTTGAAAGCATACTTGTGTTATACCTCCTCATTCAAGAACATGTAAAAGAGGGGTATGCTGTCCATTTTGTTACAGCCACATACACTTTTCATTTTCAGCTCTTTAGTACCCACATGTTTTGGGTTTATGCACGTATGTTTATACAGGAGAGAGAGTTGAAGAACTATGCATATGCATTTGGTTTTGGAAGTACATCAACAATGAACTTGATGATTGTCATCATGGATGAGTTATGATTGTAACATGATTGTTTATCATGTTTTTAGACTTGTCATTTTGGAAGGGTGACATGTTTCACTTGAGTCTCGACTTGTGTCGATATTGCTTGATGACTATGTTTGTCGTTCATGGTTTCGACTTATGTTTAGTCGATTGTGTTGGATGACTTGTAAGTCAATTTTGAGTGCACTAAAATGCAGGAAAACTCCATGTGCTTGATGAAGCACAAGATGAGACAGTTGCTTGAAGAGAAAAAAAGACTTTGCTGTCATTATTTTTCAGTCTTGTATAATTCATTTTCAAGATTGATGGTTTTCTTGGCTTGTGACAAGATGTCGTAGGAAAATTTTGCAGCCATTGGCGAGCGGATTGTTGACGTCCAAGAGTTCACAAGAGGGACTTGATTCTCAGTGGGAAGGCTGGCAGTCTTCCAAGTGCAGAGAGAACAGTGGGTCAGCAGCAGCCAGAGAGCAGTGGTTGAGGGACATAGCTAGTTGCAGTGCAAGGCATGTCAAGGTACCCAGGTGATTGTCGAAAAGTCTTTTCAAGTAGAATCAGTTGATATAACTTGAAAGGAGAAGAGTATTGAAGCTCAGATCGATGATTATAAGCTTTTGTGGGTCCAAAAGCCTTTCAGTGGGAAGGCGTGATCAGAATCTGGACCAGGGGTCTAAAATTTGTTCAATTTTCAAAGTGCTCGGAATGCGACAAAAACGATGTCATTGCGTCCGTATCGTTCTCCTGATTCCGGCGGTATATTTATTTTCGCAAACAGAGTCCGTATGGAGAAGTTATCGAGGTCTATTCGCCGAGCCAAACAGGGAAAAAAAATGATGTTGACTGTACCTGTCCGTACAGTCCGTACAGGACACGTGGCAGGTTCGTACATGTTCGTACAGGACACGTGGCAGATCCTGGGCGTGACACGTGTCATGCATATTTGGCACTTTCAGCATACGGTTGGACCAATTGGGAAGTGACACGTGTCACCACTGGAAGGGTGACACGTGGCGCATGATGACGTCAGCATCCTACGTGTCGGATGACGTCAGCAGTACGCGTGGCGCTGTCATGGCCCCGACCCCCGGTTCTATAATCAATACACATGACCGCAATGGATTAAATGGCACGGGTTTAAACATAGTACCATGGTTCTATTGTAAAGGCATATGCCCATGTTTTATGTGTAGTTCGTTGATTACACGCGGGGATTATGTATTAAAGCCCGGACACATAACCCGTGGTTACATTGTTTGCCACAGGACCGGTCTACACAACACGGAGCACGCAGTTTTCAAATGGTAAAAACCCACGGTTGTATGGTGTGCTCATACGACCATTTGCGCGGGGGTAAAAGTATAGCCATATTTAATTATGTGCACGCAATTTAAAAATGGTGGTTTCATGTTAATGGCCCGTGATTATATGTTGTACATTGGCGCGCGGGGTTCCAAAAGTAGACCCACGGTTATATGTTATTGCATATGACCTTTTTAAATGAGAGCGCGCGGTTTGGTGTATACAGCGCGAGTTTTGGTTTGGGTTTTAAACCACGTACCCACCACTTGGCACTCAAACGTTAAACGGTGGAAACGAGCACCTTTATGCGCGGGGAACGTGGCCATATGGTCCCCCCATGCGCCCAACACCCCCGTTTTTGGGGGCTTTATTCCGGGTAACT
>SNQJ01S0002382.1:128858-164390 GCA_010110895.2 Picea sitchensis
ATGTGACCATGCTGGAGTTAACACTATGCGCGCGGTTTGTATTTACAATTGTTAACCCACATTTATTCTATTGTTACATATGTAACCATTGTTTAAACGGAGGCGGGAGTTGGAGTTTGGTGGAACCCACGGTTCCATTGTTTATTCCATATAACCACATATATCAACCGGTGGGTGCGCGTTTTGGATTTTCGTTGGGTTTTTAAAACGATTTTTGAATGCACCGGACACTTGTCACGTCCTGGTTTAGCCATGGAGCGGGTAGCCCCTTTTATGCGCGGGACGTGGCCATATGGTCCCCCATGCGCCCAACACCTCTGTTCTTGGGGGCTTTATTCCGGTTAATTGTTCGACAAACTAGCGCGATTTTTGGGAACGCGTGTTGGTGCTGAGTTTTGGCACGAGAAACGCCTGAAGCTAGGTTCAGTTTTCCACAGGTGCAGAATGGCGAACAGGTAACAGAGCTTGAAGGGGAAAAATGGCAGAAGCCATAACTTTTGGAGTTTTTGGCCAAATGAGGAGCTGTAAAAGCCCAGCTAGGGGTTTTTGGACGTCCTGAGTCCATTGGAACCATTTTCACAGGCATTTGAAGAGCCCATTTGCATGTTTTTCACATTTGAAGTTGGAGGAAGCTTCAGGAGCCTTAAAGCCCTCATTGTTTGAGGCATTGCTCAGATGAGCACATAACCATTTTCTTAGACTGAATAGTCATTTCTGACTGTTTATTATGCTCTGAACACATTGGGATAGGTTTCAGATCCATTGGAGGACTTCTACAGGTATTTTTGCCTCATTCAAGCTCAGGGAAGCTTGGAGGTCACATGTAGAAGAGGTCATTGTTGGATGAGCCATTGTCCATTTGCAGAGTTTTAACAGTCATTTTTGGGGTTTTTATGTATTCTGAATCCAATGGTACAGTATATAAATCCATTGGAGTTGCGCAGCAGCTTGTAATGAGCATTTGACAAACTAGTCCCAAAGAGCCAAGTCCATTGAAGGAGGCTCAAGGAGATGTAGCGTAGAGAGGGGTGAACTCCTTTATCATCTTGGTATTGTTGTGAGTTTGTTGTGTTATTTGCTGCACTTTGTATTGCTGTGTATTGATTTATAACACATGATTAATCATTTAAAAGAACATTCCTCACACATGTACATTGCAAAGAAGAAGTAAGAACTTAAACACATAAACCATCTTGCATAGTTTAACACATGAAGCAAGGTCCTGTTAAAGTTTAATTTAATGAGGTAGAGGGTGCTTGCATAGCATAACAAGTCAGCCTTGTATTTTCAGATCAGTACTAGATCTATTATAATATCATAAGCATAAATATTACAATGATAACAGTGGATTCAACAACAAAAAATATAAATATTGTAGATAATAACAACGGAACAACAAATGGATGGATCCACAACACCAGTATAATACCTTTATTGATAGGAAACAATGTTCACTTTCTTCTTTGAGGGGGATAGCTCTAGCAGAGAAGAGCTATATTAGAATAATTCTCAAGACAAGACCCTCTTATACCTTCTACTCTTATTTATACTAATTATATCTTCTAAAGAATAGTCTAGAGGAAGATCTTTCTAGAAGAAGAAGCTTCTATTAGGTCTTCTTACATTGACTTGTTCATATTTATTAAATAAGCCATATTAACTGGTATAAACCTTTATTACATGAAAATATATTATTCTACTTACATGAGAGGTTAGGGGATTAGGTCCCTAACATGCCCTCCCCCTTGAAGAACAACCTTGTCCTCAAGGATTGATATGAGGAAATTTCTGGAGAATAGTGGTCGTCTCCCAGGTGGAATATTCTGGAGTCGTATCTTTCCACTTCACTAACACCTCCTTGATGGTGCACTGACGGAGATGAAGTTCGCACTAGTCCAAGACTGCATGTGGTTGCAACCAGATGGAACTCTCAACATCCAACTCAGGAAGAATTGTTTGAGTTTGGAACTTAGTTCCAATCACCTTCTTTAAGCATGAGACATGAAAAACATGATGGATATTAGAATGACTGATAAGATATAGATGATAATCCATTGGTCTTGTGCACTTGAGAATTGTAAAAGGACCATAAAATTTGGGAGCAAACTTCTAATAGTGTTCATATTTGAGTGAAATTTGCTTCTAAGGTTGTAGATGAAGAAATACCTGGTCTCCTACAAAAATTTGGTGTTATGAACATACTTAATCTTCTTCTTGTTTCATATGATTCCGATCCATGAAATTTTTTCCTTTAAGAGCATGGAGAATGGCGGCAGAAACTGTAAGAGTTTTGTCAACCTCCTAAACCTTCAAGCCCCCTGGTATGCAGGAAACAAATGAATGGGTATTTTGTCTATATACTACTTCAAAATGACTCATGCAAGTAGCAGTATGGTAAGATGTGTTATACCACCATTTAGCTATGGATAACCACTGAGCCCATTGATGTTTTCGATCAAATGAAAAAACCTCAAATATGTTTCCAAACACTTGGTGACAATTTCAGTTTGGCCATCAATCTGGGGGTGATAAGAAGTACTGAGACGTAATTGTGTGCCCTAGATCCTGAATAGTTCTTTCCAAAAATTGTTGGTTAAATTGGGATCTCCTTCAAATACAATACAATGAGGCATGCCATGAAGATTGAAAGTATGAGCCACTATGGATGATTTGAATGGGTGTTGAAGAGAACAAAAAATGAACATATTTGGAAAGGCGATCAACTACCACCATGATAACTGACTTATTTCTGGATTTAGGTAATCTCATAATGATGTCCATAGAAATTTCCCTCCAAATGGTTGGTGTAATCGAAAGCAGTTATATTGTGCCCGAAGTTTTGACAGTTTCCTCCTTGTTGCATTGACAAATATCACATTCATCCAAAAAGGTGTTGATGTATTTTCTCATACCATCCTAGAAAAAATAACGTTTAACTCTTTCATGGGTTTTGGTACACCCAGAATTCCCTGTTGTGGGTGAAGAATGAAGCTCAGAAAGCACTGTGGATTTAAGTTGTGACTAGTGCCTTAAACACGAACGACCTTTGTAGCGAATATCTTCATTGTGCCAAGATAACGTTTGATAAACTAGAGAATTGTCTTGCAATTTTTGGATCATTTGAGAATTTTTGGGCTCTTGCAACCATTCCTAGTCAATAGATTGGATCCAATATGGTACAATGAAGGAGAGGGATAAAACGGATCCTTCTTCTTCATACTTTATGATAGAGCATCATCCACTACACTTTTTTTCCCCTTTCTTATAAATGATGACATAATCATAATCCAATACCTTGGTCACTCTTGTTTGTTGCTCCTGAGATGAAATCCTCTGTTCTAGGAGATACTTGAGCCCCTGATGGTATTTTTTAATTTGGAATCATTTCCCCAATAGATAAGAATGCTATAAATCCACAACATGTAGAATAGCCAACATTTCCTTTTCATATTTGGATTGGCCAAGATGTCGTTCTGAGTGTTTTTTTCTAGTGAAGACCAAGGGCCTATCCTCTTGTATTTGTACTGGTCCAATTCCTTTCCCATAGGCATCACATTCGAGGAAAAAGTCTTTCTGAATTTAGGAAGCGACAAGACATGAGTTGTGCACATGGCTTCCTTCAATGCTTGGAATGATTGATTAGTTGTTGGAGTTCAAGTGAATGCATTCTTTTTTAGGAGAGAAGTAAGAGGCACTACAATTTTTTCATAATTCTTAACAAACTTACGATAATACCATGTTAAACCCAGAAAAGCACACAATCTCTTAATATTTTTTCGGAGTGACCAATCCTGCATAGCTTCAATTTTCTTAGGATCCACCCTTACACCATCCTTACTGAAAATATGACCCAAGTACTCCACTTCTGAAGCTCCAAAAGCACATGTAGATTTCTTGAGAAAAAGTTGGTGCTGAGAGAGGAGAATGAGAACTTTATCCACATGGGTAAGATGGTCTATCTAGGTTTTATTATAGATGAGAATATCATAAAATAAAACAAGGAAATAATGATGGAGAAAAGGACAAAAAACATGGTTCATGATACTTTGGAAAGTGGAGAGAGCATTACATAGGCCAAAGGGAATGACCAAGAATTCATAGTGACCTTCATGAGTATGAAAAGTAGTCTTAGCAATGTCTTCCTCTTTCGTACATATATGGTGGTATCCACAATGGATATCAAGTTTAGTAAAGTACTGAGCACCACTTAATTAATCCAAGAGCTCATCAATGACAAGAATGATAAATTTTTCATTGATGATGAGTTTATTGAGGGAATGAAAGTATGGAATCATGCACCAAGTACCTTATTTTTTGAGTACCATGATTAGAGTGGAAGAATAGGGTCCGATACTAGGGAATATAACACTTGTGCAGAGAAATTATTGAACAATTTTCTCAATTTCATTCTTTTGGGAAACATGATGGCGATAAGGGAGAACATTGGAAGGAATATTTTTGGGGATGAGAGGAATGGAATGATCATGAACACCATGATAAGTAAAAATTCCCTGGGGAGTAGAAAAAATAGTTTGGTGTTTGGAGATGATACATTGGAGGTCAGGAGGCACCACATCTGTCTCAATTGCTTGAATAGAATAGAGTTGGGAAATAATGTCGGAATGACCTTTTCTGAGGATATTTTCTATTCGATGGAAATTGATGATCTCAGGGGAGCAGGTTGTGATTCATTGGAATTTATATCATTGTCCCACTTATTGGAATTATATGGTTAGTTCCATAAAATGCATGAGGATGGGACCGAGAGTATGTAACCATTTTTCAATGAGAAAAATATCACAACCACCCATGTTAATAGAAAAAATATAATATTTCAGGTTGTACTATCCAATTTGGAGACACACATTTTCACAACACCCACCGCATTTCATGGAACCTCCATTGGAAATCATGATTTGAAGGTTGTTGACTACATGTATATAGAAATGGGTTTCTTGGGAAATAGGACGATGAATAAAATTATGATTTTTTCCACTGTCAATTAAGATGATGACCTTTCTATTATTAATCTAGCCAATGGGTTAGAGGGTTTGTGGAGAATAGAATCTAGTGAGAGCATTCATTGAAATGACTGGTTCTACCTCTGGTTGGTCAGAGAGCGGAGTAATATTATTTGGCTCGGGTAAATCTTCCACAGAAGGGGTCTCGAGCTCTTTTTGAAAAATATCCTCAGAGATGGCAATAAAAAACTTTTTTCCTTACACTTGTTCCCCAAAAAATATTTTTCATCATAATTATAACAAAGGCCCTTGATCTGGATTTCTTCCATTTCATCCTAGGTTAATTTATGGATCTTAAAGGGAGTGGGAGGAGAAGAAGGGTTGGTAGGTCGAGTGTGAGGAACAAATTAAGGTTTTTGGGTCTGAGCAGAGACAATATTTTGGGATTCCTTAGAAATTTGAGTAGCTTCCAACCAAGTGTGAGGGAAAATCATGAGGACTTGGGCTAAAATTTCATCTTTGAGGCCACTGATAAAAAATTCCTAGAAGAAGGCATCAAACATACCATCCGTTATAAAATCAAAGTGTTCAAAGGAAGATATAAATTATTCCACTATGTTATATTTCTTCAGCTTGGTCAAACGGCCAAGATAGATGGTGTTAGTGTCAAATCGGTTGTATCACTTTAACAAAAACGGATTCCAAGCAACATACCTTTGATGTGTCTTTCTGCACCATTTCCACCATTTCCAACATTCCAGATCCAAATAGAGGACACCACAATGAATTTTGGCCAGATCATCAGTAATGTCATGCAATAAAAAATAATGTTCCATTTGAGTGACCCAAACAATGGGATATAATCCATCAAATTTGTTCACTTCAAGTGGAGGAAGATGGGGGTCATGAGGAAGGGAATTGGAATGAAGGGCCATATTATGGGAATAGTTATCACCTTCAGACTTGGAAGGTTGTTCAAAGAAGGGAGATCCAAGGGACTATTTCAACCACTGGATGAGGGAGGAAAAATCACCCTTAAAATCTGCCAATTCTCATATAACTTTGGCCTTGAAGGTGTCCAAGCGAGAATTATTGGAAGAAATTCCATACGTTAGTCTTTGGATGTCTACCTTGTGTTGTTTGGATTCATCTTATAGGCGAAGGAATGCGAAGGAATTCTTGCAGGTTGTGAGTGTTGGCCATGGGTGAAGGAGGGGAACGAAAGAGGCAAAGTGGGACCAGGAAAAAAGAGTGAAAATGATATGTATGATTATGTTCAGTGTGAAAATAGGAATGCAATGATGTAGGTGTCAAATAAGGGTGTCGAGAAAGGGTCAAGTCGACGAGAAAAAGAAAGGTTGAAAATTATAGGTACCACTACGATCAGTGTGAAGAGAACAATCCAATGGGATAGGTCTCAAATACTAGGGCGAGTGGGACAAAATGGCCAAATGAGTTATACTCCAATCTTAAGAATACTATAGTGAAAAAATGTCCAAATGATTAATAGGAAGAAATGTGTAGGAATTTCTCAACCAGAATGAAGGAGGCATGGTTGCACGACAATAGATCTTGTCTTTTATGTTTCTATTTCAGTCCCAAGGTTCAGGTTATGCAAGGTTTCTACAGAAAACATTTTCCCTTGTTCTATAGCTCTCTGATATACGTGCAGGGTCCAATAGTAGTACTCATCCCAATATCTCAAGCGACAAACTAAGGAGGCTTGATTGTTCCCTTAACCGTACTAACCGAATACCAAGGTACTAAAGAGTATCTTCCCAAGTGTTGTTCTCAATGGAACTATAGAAGTCAGGCATTTGATCGCTTTATCTACTGAGGGATTCAATATATCTAGGCCAATCCATATACATGTGTTTTATGATGCACTACCACTCCAAGGGGTACCAACAATGGTTACAAAGGTGGCGAACAATATGAGATTAAGTACCACCTGTAGATATTGATTGTTTGCTTCCTCGACTACAGATTTATGCATTGAACAATATATCTATGTATCTTTAATATGACAAAATACATCTCTACCTAGAAAAAAAATAATTACCCACAGTTTCTGCCAAGAAATGTGCTCTGATACCACTTGTTAAGTACCAGATCTATTATAATAGAATAAGCCAAAATATTTCAATGATAAAAGTGGATTCAACAACATAAAATATAAATACTGCAGAGAATAAAAACGAAACAACCAATACATGGATCCATAACACTAGGATAATACATTTATTGATAGGAAACAATGTTCAATTGCATCTTCCAGGGAGAAACTTGGAACAAAGTAGATATCTATTAAAATAATTCTCAATAGAAGACCCTCTCATACCTCCTACTCTTATTTATACTAATTTTATCTTCTAAAGAACATTCTAGAGGAAGATCTTTCTAGAAGTGAAAGCTTCTATTATGTCTTCTTACATTGACTTATTCATATTTATTAAATAGGACTTATTAACCAATATCGGCCTTTATTACATGAAAATATATTATTCTGCCTACATGAGAGGTTAGGGGTTAGGTCCCTAACATTCTCATGATTTAATTTCTATTCATTAGTCTCTCTATTCATGGGTTTTGGATTCATGCTCATGCCATCATATGGAGGCCTTACAAATGTTTTATCTTCTATTATTTCATGCACGGGTCCTCCCATCCTAATGGGAGAGGATACCCCAATAGATTTCACTCAACAAGGGATATTATAACTAAAACATGGAATTTTTTATAACTTCTTGCATGTTCCAAAACTCTCTGTAACTTACCCATACACTAGCAAGATAGCCACGATACTTCAAATTGCACTCCAAGAATTGATTTTGAATTATGATATAAATTAATTAATAAATAAGAATGAAATAAATGTAACAATTGCACATGAAATAATCAATATTCATGCTATACTTAAAAATAATGCTTAATCATGGCATGCACAACAATTACCAGTAAGCAAAAAAATTAATAATACATATATGAGAGATAATAATTAATACACAGTGGAGATAAATATACAAGAAGAGAAACACATGATAGAGAGAACTTATGTTTAATAAAGCCAATCACAAACTATCTACAAATCAAGAATATTCCACCCAACCTTAGACATTGTTCTTCCAAGTATCAATAGTAGGCCACCCCCGAGCAAAGGCTATGAATCCACAAGGATGGGTTCCAGAGCGACAATCATCTTCCCCAACAAGTTAGCACCCAAGATTTTACAGGTTTCACAACACACAACAATCTAAAGTACAACAACTCTATTCTCTCCATCCCACACTGCCCAAAGAAAATCAAAATGCCCTTCATTGCCACACAGTCCCTTAGGTTTTCCACTTATTTCCAAGGCTTCGATGCATTTTTTAAATAATATACATGTTGGGACTCTCACGATTCGCAACTATGAGCAAGGTTTAATACATGCGAATGCATATTAAGAATACAGGCACCAATTCATTGTTGGAATACACTAATAATTACGATAGGAAGTAAAACAATGGCTTATTTTCCCAAAAATGTGTTCCCATGTCCCCAGATCAAGAACAATAATGAATGAATGATGATGAAAAACAATGAAGGAAGAACCCACAAACAACCCATAATAGGTGTTTATGTAATTACATGAAATCAAGAACCACATGGCATCCCCCCAAGAAGCTCATGTAACCACTTTTCTCAATTAAAACCAACATGGATAAATAAAATATAATAAAAATAGTTTTCCCCTTTATCCTCCTCTCTCACAGAATCATAGCCCCCTATAAATCTTGTTCTTGTATGTCTTTCATCTAACGATGTGTTTTATTATTTGCAATGTTCAAAGTATTACATTTCCTAGGAACTCTGACCTCTTTTAATTGTTCAAGAACTTCAGCCTTTCATCAAATAAACAAAAGACATTATTAATATGGGGACTCCAAACTAGGGTATCACGCTCTCCATGAATATAATCTCTATTTATTAGATAAAGCATTCTAACACAATAAAAAGGGTGGAGTTCACACCTGATTATATAACCATATATGACATGCATGATAACTCCAAAATCATTGGTGGTGAGGTATATCACTAGTCTCATTTTTATATATTCAGTAAATTTGTTTCTAAATATGATTATGATTTACTATTGGCACATGTTTATAATTACAGTATATTTTCAAACGAGAGATTTGGTTACCTAAACTTAAAATACATGCAACAACTTAGCCAACATGGAAAGGTTACATGCCTTCCCAACATACACTTTTCCAAAGGATGTTTTCAAGGATACGTTCTTAGAAAATATCCTCAAGAGAATTTTGAGAAAGGGAAGGCTTGGAGGGCCTCCTTTCCATTGGATCTCATCCACAGTGTTCTAATTGGACCCTTTCTCATCCGTCCATCAACAAGGTGTGGTACATGCTTAATTTTGTTGATGATTTCTCATGATACACTAGGGTGTATTTTCTTAGGCAGAAGTCCAAAGTTTTTTAACATATCAAAGACTTCAAAGCTCAGGCAGAGACTCAACTAGGAAGAATATCAATATCCTCCACATAGAAAATGGGGGGGAATATGTTAATTTATATGTCCAATATATTTTTTCAAATTTTAGTATACAACTGCAACATACAGTACCTTACACTCCACTGCAAAACAGAGTAGTTGAGACGGAGAACAGATTCCTAAAAGAGATGGTTACTTGCATGTTGCATGCAAGGTGTCTTCCCTCCAAACTTTGAGATGAGGAACTTAATTGTTCTAAGTGCATCCATAACATATCTCCCCACATATCTTGCAAGGGTATGAACCCCTTTGAGGCATGGAGCAGTAGAAAACCAACAATCACCCACATCCAAATATTTGGATCACATGCATGGGCATGGGTACCCTTTTAAAAGAGGAAAGAATTATATTCGTAGAGTATCACATGCATATTCATTGGATATCTTGATGGTGTAAAGGGTTACCAAATGATTGGTCCCTCAACGGAAAATATCATTATTGAGAAAAGTGTCTAGTTTGAGGAAAGTCCCTTGCATGCACCATTGGAGAAACATGCAGAGACCTTTGCACTTCTGCCTGCACCAAACATAAAATATGATGAGTCCACTCATTTATATCAAGGTTCATATCTCATCTCTGAATATGATTCGAAATATTATGAGCATGTCAATGATGATAATGTAGATTATGAACCACAATAGATGCCAAAGTGGGCATAGACCACCCTACATGTAGCATGGAACCTTGAGGGGTATTTAGTAGGTTAGAGGATGACGATGACCCGATTCGGGGATCCTCCTCAGGCACCCACATCTACCAAAACAATGATGTCCATGAATTTCTACATGGTTATAGATTCAAACCAGTAGACCTATGTAGAGGCTACATGGACTTCCTTATGGGAAGCTACTATGCACGAGGATTACAAATATCTCCTTGAGAACCAAACTTCGGATGTGGTTCCAATTCCTTCATAACGAAAGATTGTCATATGTAGATGGGTCTATAGGACCAAGAAGAAAATAGATGGACATGTGAGAAGGTAGAAGGAAAGACTAGTTACCAAACGTTTCCAATAAATCCATGGGATAGACTATGAGGAGAGATTTTCTCCAATAGCAAAGATGGACTCCATTCAATTGTACCTTACCATTGTAGCAACCACAAGGTGGGAATTTCAGCAAATGGATGTGAATAATTAGTTTCTTCACGGGGATCTATCGAAGGAGATATACATGGAGAAACCTAAAGGGTTGATACATAACTCATCCTTAGTATGCCGACTAAAAAAGTCACTCTATGGCCTCAAGAAGGTGCCTAAAGTATGGTATGCGAAGATGGATGCTTATTTCCTTTCTTAGATTTTTTTTAGATATAAATCAGATCCAGAGGTATACATGATAAGAACCTTAGAATCCTTGTTTATCTTATTTATATGTGTTGATGACCTCCTGATCACATGAAGTTTGTCTTTAGCAATTGTTGCAGTCAAAGACATTCAACATGACATGTTCTCTATGATGGGCATGGATCCACTGCATTTTTTCCTTGGCCAAAAGATAATTCAGGATGATTCAGGAATCAATCTATCTTAGACTAAGTATGTGAGGGATCACTTGGTTATATTCCACATGATTGAATGTAAGTCGAAAACCTAACCCTTTTTGTCTAGGGTAAATCTTGAGGATGGAGGGGATACAAAATAACGTTATGAAATAGGGGAGCCTTTTGTATCTCATCCACACCAAAATAAATATCTCATATGAAATAGGGGGAGTTTCCAGATACATGTAGGAGCCACATGAGCTACACTGAAAGGATGTCAAGCACATCCTTAAATATTTTCAGGGCACCACAAGCTATATGATCCACTATGGAACATGTTTTGTATTGGATCTCATTGTATTCACATATTTTTATGGAGTTGGTGATATCACACATCACAAGTCCACTCTCGGTTACATGATTATTTTGGGTTCTGGTCCCATCTATTGGTCATGAAAAAAGAAAAAAGAAATTTCTTTATTGTTAGAAGAGGTCAAGTATAGAGCAGTGATCAACATTACTATTCAAGAACTTTGGCTTAAAAAATTCCTCATTGTGTTCATCATCCAATTCCATCGTTTGAATCTCATTTGGTGTGACAATCAGAGTACTCTTGAGTTTTGTAGATATCCATTGCAACAACAATCAACCAAACATATTGAGATCCATTTGCATTACATTAGAGAGCCAGTACATGACAGGATCATTAATTTGTAGTATTTTCCATCCATTGAAAATACTATAGACATATCCACCAAGACATTTACTGAGAAGAATTTCCACTTTCTGCATGATTGTCTTAGACTGAAGGACATGATTGCTTAGAAACTAATTTGGTTCCTTCTTCATTTTTTATGCATTGTACTTTCGTGGGGAAGGGGGGGTTTCCCATGAGGTTTCCCTTGTTTCCCCTATTTTAAATTCTCATTCTTATAGGAACTATAAAAAGGCTACCTAACATGGCCTTGGTTGTTGGGACCCATTCATCATTTACACCTTATTATGTTTGAACGAGGTTGCTTGAGATATTACACACTCACATAGGTAATTATTTTCCTAAGGTTCATAATCCATTGTTGAGGGAAATTCCATAAATGAGAATATTCCCCTACAAATTAGGGCACTATCCCTATTCAGTTCAGAGTCAGTTACACCTTAGTTAGACTAGTGGAGGCTACTCATGCATGAAAACCTCGATTTTATCACCAACAGTTGCATGTTCACCTCGATTTCCTCGCTAGGAGGGCACATATCTCATACATGTGGTCAAGAGGGAACATATATTGTGATTTCATGTGTTTCTCTCACCTCCAAACAAGTGACTCAGTTATCTCATGATTGCATGGATCAATGAACTAGGACCAGATGAATATTACTTAGGTTTCCCTCATTTAGTGTGTAGATCTCTCTAGATCGCTAATATGGTGCATTTACTTAGACATGTAGATTATATAATGTGTATTATTCATTTTACTTATTAAATTAATATAATTCATTCTTTCTCTTAATATTGTTTCTCTTTCTCTTCTCTCGTTTGCAATTTTTGTGTGGTTATTCTACTAGCTAGGTTATCTATGATAAGTTTCCATGAAACTTTAGAGTCTGAGGCTCCCTAAAATTTAGGTTGATAGAACATATTAGTGTGATTATAATATCCCATACACAAAAAATTATAAAACGTTCTTCTGAATTTAAAAATTTAAAGAGAATCCCATCAATATAGTTGTATAAATCTATGTCCAATTAGATTCTAGAGAACATAATTTTACAAATTTAAAGACATACATGTAATAGTTTATATGCTATATTGATATATCAAACCATTACAAATTTAAAGACATACATGTAATAATTTATATGGTATATTGATATATCAAACCAAACAATGATATTATTCATTAGCCAAATGGATTGGAACCACACATACAAGATAATTTGTTTTCCTTTTGTAGTTACTTGAATTTAATTTAATAACATAATATTGACCTTTAGAAACATAGATAGATTGTAACACACATACAAGATAATTTGTTTTCCTTTTGTAATTACTTGAATTTAATTTAATAACATAATATTGACCTTTAGAAACATAGATAGATTGTAACACTCTTGAGTAGAGTATAGATCATAATTACTTTTACATAACTTAATCTAAAATAATCAAGAAGTTAATCAATAATGCAAGAAGAACCCATTATTATATTGTACAATGTTTTTTAACAACTGCGGTATAAAATTTCAACCAATCCTTTGAATATTTTAACATTTTTAGAAGATGAATACGACATAAATTTCAATAAATTCCATAATATTACTAATACTCCCATCCTATTGATCAAGATTCTATTATTTATAGATTTAAATTCCTATATGCAAGTCTTAAGCAATGATAAAAAAATAATAATATTAAAGTTACCATCAACAGATGGAGGATATTATCGAAACACTTGTGTTGATTGACCGGAAATTGCACTGACCTTGACGGAGTTGCATCAACTCACTGGAACTACATAGATCTATGTTGATGCTTAAATATCGTTGGAAGGACTCACCAGATACCTCTGTGCCAACGTCAAATGGGTAATCGTCTTCCCCAAAGGCCCCCAAGACGCAACAGGGCTTATATAGAACCAACCTTTAACTCTAGAAATGGTGCACACACTCGCAAGAGTTGAGGTTCTGAACTCAAAATCTACACCAAATTCCAACTCGAAAATAGTAATGCTCGCAAGTTAGTTAGTCATTATGATTATGAAGACCATCCAATAATAGGGAAAACAATGACTCCTTCTTCATATCCAACCCTTTATTTCATAGAAAAATAGTTACTTGGCATACTTACTTTGGCCAATACATATGCATTTATTCAACTAAAACCAAAGATTCCTGGATGGACGTAGCATGATGAGCTCTTCAGTCTAGGGGTTATTGATCGAGAGAACCATAAGCAAGTAATAAATAAACTTAAAGAAAGTGGTTTACTCTTTACATCACTCAGGAAAACAGGTGGAAAAGAAAAATCAATAGGTACAGAGATGGATCACAGGAGATAGAGGAAAATATATAGGATTCTTTATCTTTGGGATTAGAAGGGATGATATGCAGAGAACGTTTTTTAATTCACTCCATCTACTTGCATGATAGATGGACTCGGTTTGTAATTAAACAACTAACGAGTGGAAGGATCCACAAAATTGCAACTCGAAAGGAATTCATGACTGTTTTCCTTCATGATGAAGATCATAAGAAGAATTTATTGTGTGAGTTGTTTTTATTCAAATTTGTGCTTCCACGCGTTGGAATCCCAGCCCCTTTTTTGGGATATCGAACTCTGTTCCTTTACCTCTTTCATTTATAGTTTCATCCAATGGAGAGCTTCAAATGAATTTTACACAGAAGTAAAGTTAAACTCTGATTTTATGGTAAGAGAATAATACGCTATGCCTAAAGTTCCTATTCAATATTGTAAGAGGTTGATTAGATATCCTGGATATTCTCAAAGAGTAAGAGTACATAGGAAATATGCCATTACTAATCATCAAGAGATTGTATACACACATTCACTACATGCTCTTCTAGCCTCATATGAATAATGGCATATGGCACACACTCCCATATTCTTTAAGGAATAGGACCCCTACAAGGTACCCGATTTTCACCTTGCACTTTCAACTGTAGCTTTGTACATTGAATCAATGAAAATGCATAGGAATTGGTGGATTAGGCTCAGATTCAATTATCCATTGATCTGGTGCCCCCCACTCCTTAATATAAAACAAGGTTCCATTGGAATAATAAGGAGGATATTGCACTCTGGAAGAATATTGAAAAGAGTTATGGTTTTTATCATGAGACAACCTTTGTACATCCCACATATAGCTGGATAACATTGCACTTGTTTTTTCCATAGGAGGAACAAGATGTTCCATGAAATCATGCAAGAATCTAGGAAAGGTGGAATGTTGGTATTACATAATGATAGGATATTTTTCTCTATTTTAATGATATTTTAGTCTAATAATGTCAATTTTAATCCTAATACATATCACTTTCCATCTATCCTAGCCATCATTTGTATAAAGGTAAATATGGATTGTATTTATTCATATTTTCATGTTTATATTATAAAATTAGGGTAGAAGTATGAGTTTTAGATACAATAAAAATAAAGTTGCTAACCATAAAATATAAGAATGATCAACAAACCAGATGTTGTAAGTAATTCAAGGGTGCTATATAGTGATTTTGATTCTTCAATGGAATGGTGAGGGCCAAAATAAAAAGGGAGCAAGTTGAATTCATCAAATGCATAGGTGGACATAACATGTAGTGAATCAGGGAGCATGTTGAATTCATTTATTCAGGACTGAGCATGTAGTGAATCAGGGAGCAGTTTGAATTCATTTATTCATGGCCACAAGTATGTACGTTAGAATTTTTGGATTACTATCATTCTAGTACCTCTTAACTATATATTTCCTCTGCAAATGTAGCATACTTTCAATGAATAGTAGTTATGTTCCCATAGATTTATGGGTTTTGTTAATACTAATTGTTATGGGTATATTCCCATTCACATCAATAAAATATCAATGCTATTCTTGTGTTTGGTAGGTGTGGATAGAGTTAGAGGATTGATATCTATGTTTTGTAAATAGAACTCTGATTTTTTTGCAATATATATACAACTTATTTTTGTGTGTATAAGTGACTTGTAAGTGTTGTAGATATATTCTCTATTATGTGGAACCTTTTTGGAGTTGGGTCGGCTTCAATGAGGTACCTATTTATTGTTTCCTTGTATATATTCTTTGTTTTTATTTATTTACTTCAGAGAATTATGTTTTACTCTTTTCATAAGAATCTTATTTATATACTTCATAAGAATTGTATTTATATAGGCTTTCTTTTGTTACTTCATTTTTCCGTTACTAGATTAGTTTTCTAAATTTAAAACTGTGTATTTGAATGGAGTTAATTTAAATTGGAAATAATTGAATGATGAGAGCCAAAATAAAAAGGGAGCAAGTTGAATTCATCAAATGCATAGGTGGACAGAGCATGTAGTGAATTAGGGAGCAGTTTGAATTCATGTATTCAGGACAGAGCATGTAGTGAATGCAACAATTTGAATTCATTTATTCACGGACACAAGTATATACGTTATAATTTGTGGGTAATTATCATTCTAGTACCTCTTAACTATATATTTCCTCTGCAAATATACCACACTTTCAATGAATAGTAGTTATGTTCCCATAGATTTATGGTTTTGTTAATACTAGTTGTTATGGGTATATTCCCATTCACATACATAAAATATCAATGTTATTCTTGTGTTTGGTAGGTGTGGATAGAGTTAGAGGATTGATATCTATGTTTTGTAAAAAAAACTCTCATTTTTTTACAATATATATACAACTTATTTTTGTGTGTATGAGTGACTTATAAGTGTTGTAGATATATTCTCTATTATGTTGAACTTTTTTGGACTTGAGTCTGCTTCAATGAAGTACCCATTTATTGTTTCCTTGTATATATTCTTTGTTTTTATTTATTTACTTCAGAGAATTATGGTATACTATCTTCATAAGAACTGTATTTACATAGGCCTTCTTTTGTTACTTCATTTTTCCGTTACTAGATTAGTTTTTCAAGTTTCAAACCATGGATTTGAATGGAGTTAATTTAAATTAGAAATAAATGGATGTATATGTTGTGTCTCACTAACATAGCATGTGAGAGAACCTTTGTAACCCAAAACAAGAAATAGCCACCATTCATACAAACACACAATCAAATTAGTTCTCTTTGAATTTGGTTTTTGAGTTCAATAATTTAAAACTTTTAGTTTGAGTAGAGTAAATTGCTATTCACGTAGACATATTATAAACCATCCAATCTATAGGTTCATAATTTTGTTCTTACAACCTTTGTGTCTGATATGTTCAAGACGAACCATATGTTTGATAATTAAGTGAACCCTTATAATATAATAGTTTTCCTTTAAAAAGGCATATTTTAGTGATGTCATGTACATCAAATAATTTATCCATATGGAATATATATGCTATATGATCTTTACCATCAAAATTACTCATATTGGTCTTGGGAATTAATTATTTTCTTGATGCCAAGATGAACCCCAAATTATGTTTACCTTGCTGATGAATAATCAAGATTCTATGAATCCGTCCTCATGTTCTCCATATTTGTTAAAATATTCCCCAAATGTGACTACAGTTCAACAATCTTGTCATCCTTATTTTAAATATTTCCTTACATCCCAATATCACCATTAGTTGAACTTTTATTTAAGGTACATAAGAGTATGGATGACACATTTTTCACCGTTTGATCTATATTTTGTGCCATATTTTCCATATTTCATTCTAGTTTTTTTGTACATTTTCCAAATCATATATTTTTATTGACCTATAATTAAACTCGTTAACTTGATTCTCCAATTTGGATAGCTATTTTTGTATCTCTTCATTTTTTCATGAGTCATGGATGATATTTCTGGAGGTTTAATTGGTGAAGAAATTTTTAGAACATCCTTATCCATGTGGGATAACAATAGTAATAATCATATTTTTCTACTTATCACAAATTTTGAATTTCCAAAAACATATAATCTAATCAAAATTTATGCCAATTGTAATCCATGTACCTTTAAAACCCTAATTTTGAGTCTTTCTTGTTGGTTGACCTTTGTCATGATATATCTCTGAAGTTTTGTCCCTCCTAAATATGAAATTTGTGTCTATAGTACTCTGATATGTATTCTCTACAATGACATTTTTTACGAAAATTTGATGTGCAAGTGAAATTTATGGTAACATTTCCAAAAAGTTCTTAACCTTGGCCCTTTCCAGATAGAGCACTTGTACGAAATTACATATCCAATATTTTAGATATTATTATGAAATTTTTACCTAAAATACTATGGTACGTCTTATTTCCAAAGGAACTACTAGCACTCAAATTTTATTTTGACTTATTTTCAACTATATTAGAAGTACTGATAAAACCCTAATTTTTGTAGCCTCTATTTAAGAATTTACAGTGTGTCAAAAACCCAAATTTATACCAATGGTTCTTACATATGTATCCTTATACTCCTAAATCTTTCATAGTTTTAAACTTCACCTAAAAATAGTTAAGGAGAAAATTATGGTATGAATCATTTGAGATTAATTTCAAGACTAGTAATAAACCCTAACTTCCATAGGATATATCACAAAAAGTAAAATTATTCAAAACCTTAAATTTTTTTAACATAAGTACATCACAATTTATCATTAGGATACTAAAATTTTCATATTCTAAGTCTTCTCCAAAAAGAATTTATACCAAAAATTCTTGGATGACTCATGTGAAGGAGAAAAACCCTAGGATTGTAAGCTTTGATACCAAATGTTAGGAAAAATCCACCAAAATAGCCTAAAAATAGAGAGAGAAATAACTCCACAGCTTGATAATCAAATAGAGAAATGAAATATAAATCTCTTGGAGGGGGGATCCTCCTTTTACAACAGAACAAATGTACAAGATGAGATCATTCTAAAACTAGGTCTCCTTAGTATATACATAGGATACATAGGGTATAATTACAATTAAAGGGTCTAGTCGAACACTACTATAAGAATAGAAATATAATAACTCAATATATAGGTATTTAGATGTGGCTTTATTTTTCACATGGTTATTTTTCTAGGGCTTAACATCCTATGTGATTGGCTAGATTTTGATTAGTCCTAAAATTCCTTATTCCTTATTGATAACATTAAATAGTATTAAAAATGGATATGAAACATTGGTAATTATTGGATGATGGTTAGCATAATTATTCCTTGATAGTATGGTCGACACTATATACACTCTTTTTTAAACATGCATGTTGATTTCTTGATGCTTTTGATATTAACAATGCTATTACATGAAGCATTGGTATTCTCAATGGTATGTAGCAATCATCACATTTGATCATAATTTACTATGATGTGTCCTTATTATGAGTAATTAATGATGTATTCATGCATTGGATACCCTTCCATTTAATTTGGTTAATATTATTATTTATTATATATGGATGCATCACTACAATACATACATGTACAAGATTCATTTTCATTAGTACATTTCATATTGTAGTGAGATTGATTATTTTGGTGATGTTGCATATACATGGGTACCTTGGTTCGACTAACCTGCTATAAGTGGGGACTATATGGATAATGGCGAAATGAACTCAAGGGAAGGGATATTGTCTCAATCAGGATGACTATCTAATCCCCATGACTAGGAAGATAGAGAAATGAAAAAAAAAAATGTGAAAATGAACTCCAAGTTAACTTGGGTAAATGGATAGAATGGAAAACATTGCATTTTGTGTTTATCTGGTTTTTGAAACTTGTAAATTCACCCTCAAGTCCAAATTTTCCTTTACATGAGTAGGGGGGAAACTAAGAGACAAATATTGGAAGAGTGTTAATTGATTCAATATTATTAGATAAGGTAGCTCCCTACTTTGGAGGGGGTTGTCTCATGAGGAAATGCTCTATGGAACTTAGCATTGTTGATGCACTTGTGTTAGGATAATGGTGATTTGGAAAGAATTTTGTTTGTACAAACTAGGCATGTATGGATTAAGGGGACAAAGGTTTACATGCAACATAAGGAGGTATGAAATCTCATTATGCATGGATCCTTGCACTATTTTCCTTTGGGCCCAAATTGAAGGATTCCACTAATTTTTTGGTTTCGATCACTGATCAACAACACTGGTATTCCAAGAGAGGATGAAGACCTTTATTAACCACTCGTGCAACCAAATCAAATATCAACAGACATGTATTTGTTACATGGTAAATCCCATATGGGGGAACATCCACAGACCAAAGAAACGTGTCCACTTGCAGTAATTTATTAACAAAAACTAAAAATATTAGAAAGAGATTTACAAGAGATTTTATCTTAATCAACCATCAGAAAATGACCCTCCATGATCTTTAAATAGACTTCATGGACCAATCATGTGTTAATCCATAGATCAATGTAGTTTTTAAGATCAAGGAGAATATGATCCCTTAGATCACTGTATGTCGAGAACATATCGTGGCCGTAGGATTACTTAACTACAAATGCATACTAATTCATACTAAAGAAACACACTATGAAACAAATGAATACTAATTCATACTAAAGAAACACACTTTTACCTAGCGACGCATTCCACCAAGTTAATTTTAACTAACTCATATGTTCCTCAATATACTAACATACTCGTTTAAGAACAAATTTGGATAGCGTTGAATGATTTACAAAGGAGATACAATAGGAGAAGGAAGGAGGTATTAGAATATATCCCTCGTTGATGACAAATTCTTGAACTCCTAACATAGATCAAAGTTTAGAAAACTTCACTTTTGTAAGAGACTTTGTAAAAATGTATGCAAATTAATATTCTATTAGAAAAAATAACACTTCAATAACTTTATCAGGAATGAATTTTCTGATGAAGTGCATGTGAAGATCTATGTGTTTGTTGCACTGATTTTGAATTGGATCTTTGGCGATCTTGATGGAATTTTAGTGTCACACTAAAGGGTGCTTGGATGTTTCTTCTAGAATCCAAAATCTGAAATGATCTATCAAAGCCACAAGGCTCCTTAGCTTGCATTAACCATTGCTCGGTATTGTGCTTCTATTGAAGATAGAAAAATATCCTATTGTTTCTTACAGGCCCAGGTGACAGGTCCTAAACTAAGGATAAAAACATAACCCATAGTAGACTTTCGATTATGAGGGTCATTGACCCAATCTTAATCGATGAAATCAACCAATAAGGAGTCTCCCCTAAAAAATAATGTATCCAGAATTGAACTATAACCTGAATACAACAAAGTATCATTTTAGTTGCTTTCCAATGGCTTTCATGGGTTGTTTCTATATACCAAGAAACAATAGAAAAAACAAAGGAAATACCAGGATGGGTATGAGTCAAGTATAAGAGGTTATCAACTAACCGATAGTACAAAGTGGCATCAACATTAGGAGAAGTACAGGTGGAAATAAGTTTGACTCCATACTGGAAGAGATAAGAGGTTGGTTTTGAATATTCCATGTGAAAGAGATGAAGAAGATCACATCCATACTATAGGGAAAGAAAAATTCCTTCCTTGGTTTTCAAAACTTGGAGGCCAAGGAAATAGTGAAAATAGCCTAAGTTGGTTGTTTCAAATTTATTCTGAAGGTTGGTTCTCACATGGTTTAAAAGTCTTAGGTCACTACCAGTGAGGATATGATCATCAACATAAAAAACAAGTATCATGAGATGTCTTCCTAGTTTCTTGGTATAGACGTTGGAGTCGGAATGACATATAAAAAGGTGGATGTTAAGAAGAAAGGCATCCATTTTGGAATACCAAGCTCGAGGGGATTAATTAAGATTAGAAATATATTTCTTAAGGTAACAAACAAGTTTGGATTCATTCTTGACAAATCCGAGAGGTTGTTCCCTGTATATTTGTTCTTGAAAATCCCCATGCAAGAAGGAATATTTAACATCCATTTGATGGATATTCCATTTATGTGAGGCAACAACATAAAGAACAAGGTGGATGGAATTCATTTTGGCTACAAAGGAAAACGTTTCATTATAGTCAATGCCTTCAAATTGAGATAATTGTTTGGTAACTAAATGAGCCTTGTGTCGTTCAAAACTTACATATGGTGCATACTTATATCTATAGACCCATTTACATATGACAAGTTTTCTTCCTTTTCGAATAGGTACAAGATCACAAGTATTTTTTGTCATTAAAGAATGATACTCTTCATTCATTCTTGTATCCCAGAGTGGATGACCTAAAGCTTCTCCAATTGTCTCTGTGTCATGAGTCTCTGAAACTTGATCCAAAATATAAGAGGTTTTGTTGAACTATGAACGTGTTCGATGATGATCTAAAGTATCACCAACAAGAGCACCAAATTATTCTCAAGTTGAATGGACCCTTCTAGAAAGTGGTGGTACTGGTGTAGTTTCATGTTCAATGGAGTCATTTGGACAAAGGTAAGTAGGAGAAGGTGGATTTTCATCTTTATTTTCATCATCTGAAGAAGAAGAAACTAGAACAATATTGTAATATGTCACAAATGTTGAATATGGATCACAAGACAAATAAGGAACACACACTAAAGTAGTCTCACCTGCCATGATATTTTCATCAAATTTAACATCTCTTCTAATAACAATTTCATTAGTATGTGGTTGAAGAAGTCTATAACCTTTGACATCTTCATAATATCCAACAAAAATACACTTCTCACTTTTATGCTGTAAATCTTTCCTTTTCCCATCAGGAATGTGAGCCCGTGCTACACTGCCAAATACACTAAAGTGGCTTACATATGGCTTAATGTTTTTCCATTCTTATTCTGGTGTTATATTTTTTTATCCTTTATGGGAGTACACTTTACTATGTCATCTACATAGGTAATTGCTTCCAACCAATAATTAAGACTTAATCCCTTACATCAAATCATACAATTAGTCATTTCTTCTAATGTATGATTATTTCTCTTAGAAACACCATTTTTTTGTGGTGTATATAGAATGACATGTTTCATTTGGATTCCCTGTGCAGTGTAGTAACTCACAAATTGTTGTTCACATATTTTCCTCCATTATATGTTCTTAACCTTAAAAGTTGAAGACCATATTGTTTTTATACAAGGGCCTTGTAGGACAAGAAATTTTCAAACACTTTTCTCTTAAGTTTTAAGAAGTAAACCCAGGTGCATTCAGAAAAGTCATCAATGAAAGTTAAGAAATAGTTGCACCCAAAATAAGAAGGAAAAGAAAGTGGACCACAAATTTCACTTTGAACAATCTACAAAGTAGTTGAGGCATGCCAAGAAGCACGTTTGTCATAATTGTCTTGATGAAGTTTTTCGATAACACAACAAACACAAACACCATCTCTGCAAGAAACAAGAGCAATAATATTCATCATTTGTTGATTACATAGTTGTTGCAATGAGAAATACTTTATCTGACCAAGCCACTCATGCCAAATTTTTCTCAAGTCATCACTATGAGCGAAAAAAAATGATGGAAAAGATGATGATCCAAAGTTGTCAAAGTTGTACAACCTAGTAATATCATTAGCAATTCTAGTTGAAAGAACAAGATTAGGATATTTTAGATCCTTGATAACCACTTGGTGAGGTAAAAACTCTATGGTTTTACCTTCACCTAAATGAGTGATTTTATACACTGATAGAAGGTTGCAGGAAAGACTTGGAACACATAATACATCATTCAAAACACCATTATCTACTTGAACTATTCCAAATCCTAAAATACTAAGAGATATATCATCACCAACAAATATTTTCTTGGTGTTTCTTTCATTAAGAGAAGAAAATATATCTTTATCCTTAGCCATATGATAAGATTCTCTAGAATATATAAGCCAATCATCAGAAGACAAAGTAGAAGTTGCATTGAAGGAGAAACCGGAAGTAGAAAGTGCATGTCTATGAGAAGAAGAGTTAAAAGAAGAAGAAACAATATTTATGTTGTTCTTATCCATCACTACTTCCAAAGCTTCCATCTTCTTAAAACAATTGGACTCCACATGACCATCTTTCCCATAAAAGTTGCAATGTATATCAATATTATTATTTTTAGATTTTTCTACATTGTCATTATTAGGAGAAAAATATGGAAAGAGGGTTTGGGACCATTGTTTTGATTTTTGTTGTGGCGAGGATGTGGCTTCGAGGGATCTAATTAGAGAATAATAAAAGAATTCAAGAGAGGGGTCTTTATAAGAACTCCCTAGATCTTCTATAGTGGCATAAAAGGTATATACAAAAACAAAACATGCACTACCAAGTTTAGAGAGAGAATAAAATATATTCATTGATCTTCCTTCAGATCTAGTTGGCACTCTATACACACAATTATAAGTGCTTTGAACTTAGATAAGTAATCTTCAATGCAAGGAAAATCATTTGGACTTAAATTCATTAACTGATTTTCCAACTGGTGAGCTTGAATAATAATGTGTTTACCAAATACAACTTCAATATTTTCCCAATATTTATCTGGGATATCAATTCCTCGAAGGTGAAACCTTAAATCATGAGAGATGGTCATTCGTATTGGTCCTCGTGCTTCATCTCTCCTATTAACCCATTTGGTATACCCTTCATCATCAATGGGTTCTTGTTCTTTTACCAAGGTATTCTAGTATAGTCCTTTACTTCTTAATACATCCTTCATATGGGATTTCCATGGGAAGTAGTTTGTATTGTTAATAAAAAAAATCACCGAGAGAAGCCATATTTTTTATTATGACTAGCGAAATCAGCAACCAGTCGAGCATGTACTTGTGTAACATGGGGCTATGTTATGTGACGTTTACCACTATAACCTCAAGGCATGAAAACATGGCCCTTCATGTGGAACATGAGGTAATTCAAGGGTTTCAAATTGATGACTTCACATAACAAAGAGCCTTAACAATACACTCCATCACTGACTTTTCTACACCCCGGGGGTTGTGAGAAGCCATATTAAAAATGCATAGAATATGGATTTAAAATATAAAATGTATCATTTGGATGAAATTCTCTCAGAAAAATTGGTTGTTTATGATTCAACAACAGTGAAAATGGACTTTGGATGTGAAAGTTATGCCCTTTTTAAAAAAGGCATAAATGGTAACCAAAGAGACACATGGCAAGTAGAATTTGGTCCACCTGGTGATACCCCTCCTTCTAATAACTCTAGCTTTAAAAATAAGTTTCTTATGAAGTGACCCATTTTTATAGAATATGTGGGGATCACTTTTATAATGAAATTACTTTATAAATGAAAGTTGCATGCAAAACAAATAACTTAAAATAAAATATTCAAGCTACTTATAGTGATTCACTTTTACAATTTAATTGAAATACACATTACAATGGATGCAAGAACCTTTTTTTTTTAATTAACAAAAAAGAGACTTGAACTCAAGACCTCTTACTTAATAACGTAACTTTTAACCAAGTGAGCTAGTTCTAAACACATTATATTTTTTAGAAGGAGGATTTGGGGTGTTGTTGTTGTTGAAGACAGCCTTCGGGACTGTGCTCATAAAAAACTCTTTTCACACAAGAAAAAGATTTCAATTCTTGATGGAAACAAGGGTTAGATATTGGTTCTAGATTACATGGAAAATGAAAAATTTCCCTTAGTTTTTTATTTACCGAGATCACACATAGCGCACTAGAAAGAGAGTACCCAGGCAATGAAATCATTTTCACTATGTTTATGATTTGTCAACATCACACATAGCATAGAGAAAAGAGAATACATGGGTAGGAAAAGATTAGCAACCTAGAAATAAAAAATAGAAAACTTAAATAAAATCAAAATATTATCTCTGCAAAAATTTAAAAGGGCATAATCATGCTTTATACCTCTGAACCTAACTACAATGGTCAAATATTGGGAAAACATTAACGTTTTCGAGTGAAAATAAATGTGTTCCCAAATAAAATGAGTGCTATGGATGCAATAGATTAGTTCTCTCAGACTAGAAATGTATGGAAAAGGTAATAACCATAGATGCAACAACATGGTTTCACAATCGCGACCCTCAATGAGAGTGAGTCTTCAAATGTGCTCTGATACGATGTTTGACAACAAATGTATTCCAATAGAGGATGAACAACTTCAATAACCAATCACACAACCGTATAAAATATCAACACACTGATGTTTTTACGTGGTAAAACCGTTATGGGGAAATATCCATGGGCCCAACCAACATGGCCATTTGGAGCAATTTATTAATGAAAACGAAAAATACTATAGAGATATTTACAAGATATTTTATCACAATCGATCATTCACAAATGAACCTCCATTCTCTTTAAATAGAGATCATGGACCAATAAGGTGTTAATCCAAAAATCAATGTATTTGTTAATATGAAGGAGAATATGATACATTAGATCACTCAATGTCGAGAACATATTGTGATCGTTGTATTACCTAACTACAAAGGCATACCAATCCATATTAAAGAAATGCACTTTTACCTAATAACATGTTATACCAATTTGATCTTAACTAACTCCTAATTTCTAAATGTCCTAACAATAACCAACTAAATGGGTTAGTAAGATCCTTACAAACAAGCACACCAATGTTGTTCTAGTTTTGATCACCAGATGAAGGTGGTAGTAAGATACTTGGTTGAAATGGGTCACCACTAATGTTTTTGTTGTGATCAACAATTGAACATGGTAGTAAGACCCCTGCACATCATAATCCCATGGGATTAGGAGGTGTTTCAAGTCTAGGGGCCTCTCCACCACACCCAATTTAAATTGTTGTAATGAGGCTTGATTTATTCATGATCAATTTGTGTTGTGTTATGAAACAATGCCTTAAAAATGACAAGAAGTCAATGATTATAGTCCACTTAGATGGGTACAAATACTTTTATAATATACCCAATTCATAATACAATATGAGATGAGATAAGGTGATCCTAAGAGTAGGTCTCCTTATTATATATATAGGATACAAAGGGTCCAATTACAATGAAAGGGTACAATGAATGGTTCTAGTCGACATACAAATATAACACTAGAAATGTAATAATTCGATATCTAGATCTTAATAAGGGGTTTTATACATAACATGGGTAGTTTTTGTTGGAGAAATTTATATTTTTGACACACTAGTTTAGTCAGAGTTAACAAACTAGTACTATTTTAAACTTTCTATTTAGATAATCACTATTATGCTATTATGCATGCATGCATTCCTAAGGAAAGATAATTGCTTGATTTATTTTCTTAATTATCGAATTTTCCTTCCTTTATATGGGTGTATTCCACTCATTCTTTGTATCATATTGATCATCGTATTTATCAATCATTCATTCTGCCATATTCATCATTGATTCATTCTAAAATATTTAATATGGAAGAATGAGAAAATATATTCACACTACTCCATGAGTAGTGTGAATAGATTTTCTCATTCTTCCATATTGAATATCTCATCCTTTTATTGATAAGATTTGTTTTTATTTTCTTTATCTATATCTCCTATGAAGGTTTCGATGAAACATTGACATGGTATCAGAGCTATGTTGCATGGAGCAATCCAGACAAGCCAGAGAATAAGGAAAACCATATTTTCGGCGAGAAAAATCAGTGGTCATACCTTTCTACACGGATTTCTCCAAAAATATTAAATTTTCAAGGAAAATTCCTGACTGCGAAGTAAATGAACCCATTTTCAAGTGTCTTTTTAACCGTTTGGCGAAATCTCTCACCATTTTCTCATAAAGGAAGTTGAAAGATCGCTTCGTGAAACTGATACAAATCTGTGGTCATAGATTTATGAAGTGAATTCTCCAAAAGAATTAAATTTCTAAGGAAACTTCCCTCGTAAGAAGTACATTGACCAATTCTTCAAGTGGGTTTTCAATCATTTGGAAAAATTCCTCATCGTTTTCTCAGAAAGAAAGATGGAAGATAGACTGCTGAAACTAATACGAATTTTCCATTTGTAAGTTCCTTTTCTGCAGTAATTTCTCATTGTTTTAGTTGCAGATTGAGAGTAAATTTTAAGGGTTCTCAGACTCATTTGGGAGAGATTAATCGTAATGGAGGAAAAATATGTAGTTATATTGACATTTTAGAGTCTGAATCTAAAACTTGTCAAAGAAGTTAGAAAACTTTGAGGTGAACAAGAGAGATCCAATATTTGTCTTCAAAACATGTGTACCTACTTTTCCATGGATTTTGGACTCATTGGGGGTGTAATAGAGGGTAAAGAAGCTCAATTTGATACTTGGACCACTCGCATTAATGAGATGGAGGAGAAATTTACTCTTCTCAATGATCATTTTTGGCTAATTTAAAAGAGAATGAAGATATTATTGCTTGTTTGCAGAACGATTTGCAACCGTCTCTTGTTTCTAATGTCACTTCTGCATTGCTAAGAAATATTGAGCTTCCTTCACCAATGTTTTAGTTGCACAATCATGTTTTTGGTTCAAAATTG
This sequence comes from Picea sitchensis, assembly GCA_010110895.2. Classification (NCBI taxonomy): domain Eukaryota; kingdom Viridiplantae; phylum Streptophyta; class Pinopsida; order Pinales; family Pinaceae; genus Picea; species Picea sitchensis. The sequence goes on from SNQJ01S0002382.1 coordinate 156,948, forward strand.
ATGCACAGGATGGGATACATTGGTGGTGGCCTTGGAAAGAATGGACATAGGATTGTACATCCCATTCAGCCTGTGATGAGACTAGAAAAGTCAGACTTGGTTTTGTTTGCAATTCATCATTGGTAGCAAGTTGTCTCGATATTCTATCCATTAAGACTATTGTTAAGTTGCATCAGCCACCACCTACATCTCTTATTTATACAGTTTTGAAGCTTTCACAACCAGATTCAACACCAAATTCATCATTAGAGTTTCCATTATCATACTTTTCACCACCAACATCAGAGTTTTTGGCAACAACAGACTCCTAAACAACAACTTCAGGGTCTACATCCTCAACAAGTCAACATCCTCTACATCATGATCAGAGACAATTTTTTCTTCCTTTTAGGTATCCAAAAACTTTTTTTAGTTCATATTCTTTCAAGTCATTGATGAAGAGGTGGATACAAAAACATCTTGGCAAGGTACCACCTCCAAGGGTTGTTTGTGGTTGGCTTGATGATTGGTCATGGAAGCATTTGAGAAACGTTTTGAGGACATCTTACAGATGTGTTTCATCCATGATAGATGGGAACCATTCTCATTTCTCTTGAATTGACTGATTATGTCTCCTTTACAGTTCCATTCACCACTATTTTGATGACTTTCATGGTGTTTGCGTGTATGTTTTGGGAACACTCTTACTAAATCAACCATCTTGGTGTCAGATAGTAGCATAATGTTTGGAGAGATATGATTGTTGTCAACTAGTATTAGCTATAACATTTCATCTTTAGCACACTCATTGAAGCAGATTATGATATGTCATCATCAGATCATGCTTCATTGACTTGTCATTTTTTCTTAGTTTTGGACACTGTATATCTGTCACATGGTGGATCTCATCTATTATCTTCTTCTTTTGATGCATTGTCTTTTGAGGAGGGACTGTTTCCCACGTGGTTTTCCCTCTTTCCTCATTTTTATTCAGTTTTCATTAGTTGCATTGTACATGAGTACCTAATATGGCCTAGTACCTGGGACTCATTTTTTACTCCATAGTGATGTTTAGGGTGGGTGTTGGATAAATTTCTATTTTTGACACACTAGTTCAGTGGGAGTTAACTGACTAGTTATATTTTATACTTTGTATTTAGATCGTCACTATTATGCTATTATGCATGCATGCGTTCCTAACGAAATATAACTGGTTAATTTCTTTTCTTAGTTATGGAATGTTCCTGCCTATATAAGGGTGTATTCCACTCATTCATTGTACGATATTAATCATCATATGTATCAATCATTCATTCATTGATCAACTCATTGGAGTAGGGTGCATATATCTTCTCATTCTTCCATATTGAATCTCTCGTCCTTTTCTTGATAAGATTTGTTGGTATTTTCTTTATCTAGATCTCTTGTGGAGGTTTTGATTGAACATTGGCAGTTGTATGCAGATTTTTCTAGTTCTTAGCATGCCCCTCCCCTTAAAACAAATTTTGTCCTTAACACTTGAAAATTGTGGGTATGTTTGCATGAAGAAATCATCTTCCCATGTCACCTCTTTCACTATTAGGTTCTTCCATTTGACACGGTACTCAATAATTGCTTGATTTCGCAGCTTCTTAATCCATGTTTCAAGGATTGTTTGTGGTTCTAGTATGATTTTCCCTTCTCCATTAATCTCCAATATAATAGATTTAACCATGATCTTCTCATGGATTATATTCTTTAAGAAAGAAACAAGGAGGACTAGATGTACACTTCCTAGTTGCAAATGAATAACATGGTTATGATCTTGAGTACATGGATGATCCTTAAGCATATATCAAAATACCTTGGAATGATTGTTGATTTTTTGAACTTCTAGTGAGAAACATTGTGCAATTACACCATGGTGTCCCTTTTTGAGTAATTTTGACACATTCTTAGATATTATCACTTTATAGGGTTTCCCTTGGATACCTATAAGCTCAATTTTCATTCCTTATGAGCAAAATCACATGAAAAGATCTTGTAAATTAAGGGCCATTTTACCCAATGATTGTAACTATTGGAACCCTAATACAACATCAACACCACCCATTTTGATGGAAAGCATGGGACTATCCAATAGACAATCCCCCATATTGATATTAATACTATGACACTTCTGAAATAATTTATGGAAGCTCCATCTACAATTACGAATTGAAACTCTTGTGTTGGATATACAAAGTAATTTATATTTTCTGCTAATTTTTAATTGATGAACTTATGGGTACTACCATAATCAATCAAAATTGTTACCTCTATTTGGTCCATCTAGGTAAACAACTTTATTCCATCAAACTTATTTAATTCAATCTTGGGAAAGTGAAATTCTATACCCCCACCATAATTAGCTCCACTATTGAAGTCAAATCCACTTGACAATTGCTTGTCATTGGCAAGTTGTTAAACATGAATACTACCATTACTTTTCATGAGTCCCTTTCATTTTGATATATCCTTTAGGGAGTCTCTCATATAGAGTGTGAAAGATCATGGAAGACATATAATTTTTCAATTCCTTCATGGAATTTTGTAATTCTTCTTTATTTTCATCCATCTTCTTTTTCATGTCATTCTTATTTCCATCCATCTTATTATCCATATTATTTTCCATTTCATCTCTTCCTTATTCCGATTGATCTTGTTTTCCATTTTCTCCCTATTTTTACTGATCTTCTTGTCCATATGGTAATAAATCTCTTGGATTTCATCTTGAGTCATGGTTGAGCTCTCTATAGCTTGATTTGGTGAAGTAAATTTTAGAGGATCCTTTGGAGCCACATGATAAAATAATAATTCTCGTATTTTTTCTGTTTAGCACAAATTTTGAATCACCTAAAACATATCTTCCAATAAAACATTATATGAATTGTAGGTTACGTAACTTTGAAACTCTTAAATTGGAGTCTATCGTACTAGCCAACATTCCTACTGATGTATTTATGAAATTTCATCCCTTCCAAGCCTGAAATTTCAGCCTAGAATACTTTTAAATGTATTCTCTATAATTTCATAGGAATAAAAAAAAAATTATGTTCGAAGTGAAATTTATGGTAACTTTCCCAAACCTTATTGATTTTCAGACTATCTAGAAAGTGCACTTGTACAGAATGTGACATGTTCAACATTTAATAATTGATTATAAATAATTGTACCAAAAATAATATGTAGGGTCCTATTTTAAATGGAACTTTTCTCTTTGAATTTGGATCCTTTATGAAGAAGATATGACTATTTTACCCAAAACACCTATTTGAGACTAGTAATAGGACTAGTCAAAAAAGCTATCTTCCATAGGGTATATCTTCGAAGATATAAGTTCTCAAAAGACAAAATTTATACCACATGTACCTTGATATGTATTCTAAATAAACTCCAAGTTGTTCTTTCTGAATCATCCCATACAAAATGTTTTGATGGAATTATGAAGACGACTCATTTAAAACTGAATTCAGGATGAGTCAAAAAACTTGTTTTCCATAGGAGGTATTTCTGAAAGTATAATGACCCAAAAGATGAAATTATCACCAAAAATACTTTTATATGTATTCTAAATAACATCGAATTTTAACTATTTGAGTTGTCTGAGAAAAATATTTATATCGAAAATTCTAAGATGACTTTCTTAGAGAAGAAAAACCATAGGATTGTTTCTCTAATAAAAAATGTTACGATTGAACACTTTAAAAATGATAAAAAGTTCATGATTACAGTCCACTTCAATGGGGAAAAGTCATTTTACAATATATCCAATTCATAATTCAACATGATATCAGATACGATGATCATAATACTAGTTCTCCTTGTGTTATATATGGGATACAAAGGGTACAATCATAATGAAAGGGTGCAATGAAGGGTTCTATATGACATATGAATATATCACTAGAAAGGTAATAATTTAATATCTATCGATTAACAATGAGTTTTATACATAACATGGGGATTTGTATGAGGTTTTCTCTAGGGCTTAATAGGTTGTATTCTTGAGAGTACCATGAATTTTTTATTTCCTCACCTCATTGATCTTGATCCCTTATATTGGTGCAACAACTATGAAGGTGGTTGCATTAGCTGGGTGGATATTTGACCCTTGTTTCATCCCTCCCACTAATTATGGAATCCCGGCTCATGGGATCTTGTTGAATATTGGTTTGTGAGATATTCATGAAGATTGGTTTGAGGGATCTTGTTGCAAATTTATTTGTGGGATTTGAAGTGTAGCTTCTTCAAACCTGGAATTTGTGAGATAAAGGTTACATGTATCTTGTATTTGAATATTTCATTGTGCATTTTTCATTATTTCAATTTCTAGAATTTTAGTGTTTAATTATTCGTTCTTGGCTAGTTGCATGTTATTTATGGGCCTTTGGAATGACCTTATCTAACACACTTTTTATCTTATATGCATATGAATTAATTATTATAGACTTGACATTATTTGATGTAGATGTTTTTAAACCATTTTTTTTTATCTTTCTAAGGTCACACCCTGATGGGTTGTTACAACCCTTCCTACAGATTAGATAAATTCCCATCGAGGATATGTTGGAGAAGGTTTATCCAACCATTATCTGATTGAGAGGATGTTGGAGAAGGTTTATCCAACCCTTTTTGGGATCTAAGGGAAATTTTAGTCGACCCTTCCTCAGGAATAATATTGTTGTCAATGGGGATCCTAGAGAAGTATTGCTTGAGCCTTCCTCTAGGTTAGGCTTCCCTTTGATCATACCACACTAAAGGGTCAACCAACCTTTAGTGGAGATTAGTATTCTTGTTTAAGGGAAAAACTATGAAGTTTCATGTAATCCTTCCTTTGTATTATTTTTGTCATCAAGGGGACCCCCGTGAAGGGTAATCCCACCCATCCTCTGACATAGAATTCTTATTAAGGGTGGTGGCAGGGGGTAATAAAGAGTCAACTGAACCTTCCATTAGTATAGCACTCACAGTGGTGGGGAACCCATGGAAGGATTAATTTATGCTTGTTTTATAATAGAATTCTCATTAAGGAGGAGCCCGAGAAAGTGTTGGAAGACCCTTCATATGGATTATATTTCCCATCAAGGGAAGTCTGGTGAAGGTTTGGTGGACCCCTCCTCTATATTAGTATTCTAATTGAGGGTGATATTGAGGAAGGGTGAATCAACCCTTCCTCTAGATTAGTTTTTTGTTTTAGGTGAACCAAGTCAAGGATCTTTTGGAAAATTGGTTGTCATTGATGTCAACCCTTGGAGAAGTCTGGAATCCCTAGAGATGTGGCTGATATTGATAGTGATTTAGTTGTCATTGATGGACTGGTTGATGTCAACATATGTAATGGGTGCATTCAATGAAGTCTACAAGAAGCCCCAAAATTATGGTTATGAGACCTGAAACTGGTTGAGGAATATGGACATGAAGGATAGTGTAAATTCATGTAAGATACTCATAGATGGATATTCCTCATCATGTCATTTCTGGTGATAGGTGGTATTCCACATGGTTCCTCACAGTTGAGGATTTATGGGCTTGCATACCTGGAAGCCCTGAAGAATGGTCAAGAAGCCCCTAATCAATTACAATTGAATTAATGAATGGGTAAAGTAGTTGTAACAAGAATGTCAAGAATCCGTATAAATAAGGAAAGAGGTTACTTAGAAAAATTATATATACACCTCATAGAGTCTCTCATAAGAACAGACACACTCACATTGAATATATATATCTTGTGAATGTTATTCTCTAATATTTGGTCTATTGGAGAATTAGATGGCAAGTATGAGGTAGAGGAAAAAATGCGAGGAAAGAGAGAATGTTTTGGAGCTGTACAATGAAAGGGTTTTTTCTTTAAACCTAATTTGGTAGGCCCTCGCAGGTCATCTTGAGGGTGGTATGCGAGGCATGCCCGCAGGTTGCCTAAGGGATGTCACGCAAGGCCCCGTGTGACAAGGAGTCTTAGTCCCGTTAGGCTAAGGAAAATTTGGGGGAAATGTCAGTACGGGGCTACTCAAGGTTGTGGAAGAGTTACAGGTCACCTACATGTTACAGGTATGCTTATGTGATTTTATATTATGCTTGGTGATGGTATGGTACATGCTTGAGAGGCATGTTTCGTTGATACATGATACATCTTCGTGATATTTGTATGGTACATTGATTAGTAGTACATCTTGGTTGTATTGGTGTCTTGGTATCTGGTTTGGTTACATGATGATGATGCTATATGCTTGAGGATTATTACCGGTATACTCTTGAAGCATTGGTACATGGTTTATGGTTGTCATTGATATTGATACATTGTTTAGAAACACACTTGGTATATGAGAACACATGTATGATATAAATCTCTTGGTGATGTTGGTACTTGGTTGAGGTACACCATTGTTAATACTTTCTTGGTATATCATATGGTATATGGTGTACGACATGATTCGGTGATATGGTATATGTTTGAGATACATAGTTGGTACATGGCATGGTACAAGTGTCGATATACAATGTTGATACATGGTATGGTATAAGATTGATACTTGATAGAGTGTTGATGTAGTACATGGTTGATGGTTGAGACATATGGTACAAGTTATGGTGCATGATTGATGCACAATTTGGTACAGGTGTTGTTACATGAATGATGCACTTGTTGTGGTATAGGTTATGGTACACAGTTGATACTTTGTATGGTACATGTTGATGGTTTGGTACATGCTTGATAGAGGCATGCGTTGGTAATGTTGGACATCTAGTTGAGAGGTGTCCTTGGTATATGATCCATGTGAGAGGATCTGGTTGAGTATTGAGGATAATCACAGGTTAGACATGTTGATGTGACAAGTTGGCAGTGATAGGTTATAGGTTAACAGTCACAGGTTATAGGTTGATGTGACAGTGGAAGTGATAGTGATAGTGGCAGTGACAATGACAGTGAAATTGATAGTGACAATGATAGTGACAGTGACAGTGACAGTGAAAATGTTTGTGATTTTTGTAGTGATAGACAATCTACACTTATATTTCAAGGTGGCAGGATGGGTCAAGGAAAGGGTGTTGTATCCTCCTTCTGGTTGGTGTTGAAGAACACAAGGAGTTGGAGCTTATCGTAGGTAGTATCTTGAGAATGAAGGGGTTGTATTCTCCTTCTTGCTGGAGTTAAAGAATTCAGGGAGTTGTAGCTTCCTTCAGGTTGGTTCCTATAAATCAGAATGTTGGTGCCTCCTTCGAGTTGGTGTTGGACAATTGGTAATTCGGTGCTTCCTATGAATGTATTCTTGACACATATAAAAAATAATTATGTGGTTTTCTTTCGTTTGTGTTTCCACGTAAACTCTGGTGTATTGTTTAATTGATGTGATGTTTCTTATGTTTATATGCTCATGATATATTGATGATAAAGTTGACATATATATTGTGGTTAAAAGTGGTAAAAGTGATCATATTGATTCA
>SNQJ01S0002382.1:164400-190592 GCA_010110895.2 Picea sitchensis
AGTAGGTCAGATAATGTCATTAAATATACGCTACAAGAAGTATCGATCACGAGAAGCGTCGCGATTGTTCTTAAACATAACGCGGAGAAAGAAATGTAACCCGTGTTGATATACAAGGCGAGAGGAAGATTCCTGGCTCTCGCTATTTTCGCATCCTTTCGGCCGCCTACAGTCGGAATGAGGACAGGCAAAATGAAATATCATTCGCAAACGCCAGTATAGCACTCGCATTAATAAAATGATGAGATTATTAAATGTTTATTAACAATCTTAATGATCACAATCGTATGATATAGTAACACTTGCCATTATTATACACAATAAGAATCGTATGATACAGTAACACTTGCCATTATTATACACAATAAGAATAGAGCTAGACCAAGACAACTGGGTAAAGAGGCCCCAGTGCCCTCACAATGCACCGAGATTCATTGATTTTACTGGACGGCTTGTTTTATGAAATATGAGGAGCTGCCGTCATTCTATTTCATGAGACCACCGACTTCTTATACCTGAACAAGTGAGCTTTCATGGGTTTTAGGAAGCCAACTCATGGTAATACAGCTACCCACTCGAATGAATCAATGTGATCACTGTCCAATACGTAACATATTACCGATATGATAAGTACGAACCATGACAAAATGCATGTAGAAGAGAAGGGAAGAAAGCCAGCGAGCTTATTTTGTTCTAATTGAACTGTTCAGAGCCCTTAAAACTTGCCTCTTACGCCTACGCTTCCGTGTTGAAGCTTCCAGCAGTTGGAAGCTGGTTCAACTCCAACGACGTTCACTTATAAAGCATCAATAGAGGTTTTAATGGGAGATGGGCATCTTTAGAACGACAGCGTCCAACTTCTAATACCAATGAGATCTGAAAACCTTATTTTTTACCTGAGACGTCAAGTGGGTTAACACGGATTTTCATTCACAGGAGATTCTGAAATTTGAAGCTTTATACATGGAATACTCTTTCTGACAGCAAATCTGAATATCATTTCGTTATCTGCAACAATCAATTSAGAGATTGAATTCACGTTGTTGGAAGTCATCGGTGCCTCTCATATTTGATCTTCAGATTACCTCGAAAGTTTCATTTCCCTAGTGTGACTCATCGTCAATCTGAGAGGAGTCTTACAAAGAGAAGATATTTGCATATTAGCATATACTAGAAGCTGATCAAATCCTTGATCAGTATCGCACCAGGAGGCACAAAAACCCTCGAGGTCAAACTTGTACAATCCCGGATTGATTTTCTCTGACCAGGGAGAAAATATGACGCGGTCCAAAATGGATGAAGCTGCACCCAAGTCTACTTCAGAATCTGATGCCATGTTGGTTGCCAATAAATGTTCTCATTTGATTTCAAAGTCTTATGCTGCTGCCAAGGATGAAGGAATATCAAGCAAATTTTCGCAGCACAAGGATATCATCACTCCAAAGGTCCGTGTTGTGTATGTTTATGAACCTGAGATTATCAAAACTGACCCAGAAAACTTTCCATCTCTGGTTCAGAGACTAACGGGGAAATCTAGCCGTAAATCAAGAGAGAAGCAAAGGCAAATGAAGCACAAGAGTCCATCCTCTGAGTTAATCGCTGCAGAAACAGGCATAGAAAATCTCGAAAATACATTTTATAACAATGATCAAACGCCTATCATGGAAAACGAAACTACAAAATTTTCGACTGAGGATTGGTCTTGTTTCTCTGAAGGATTCAGTGCCAAGGACATGATTTTACAGAATCTGAGNAGAAGATATTTGCATATTAGCATATACTAGAAGCTGATCAAATCCTTGATCAGTATCGCACCAGGAGGCACAAAAACCCTCGAGGTCAAACTTGTACAATCCCGGATTGATTTTCTCTGACCAGGGAGAAAATATGACGCGGTCCAAAATGGATGAAGCTGCACCCAAGTCTACTTCAGAATCTGATGCCATGTTGGTTGCCAATAAATGTTCTCATTTGATTTCAAAGTCTTATGCTGCTGCCAAGGATGAAGGAATATCAAGCAAATTTTCGCAGCACAAGGATATCATCACTCCAAAGGTCCGTGTTGTGTATGTTTATGAACCTGAGATTATCAAAACTGACCCAGAAAACTTTCCATCTCTGGTTCAGAGACTAACGGGGAAATCTAGCCGTAAATCAAGAGAGAAGCAAAGGCAAATGAAGCACAAGAGTCCATCCTCTGAGTTAATCGCTGCAGAAACAGGCATAGAAAATCTCGAAAATACATTTTATAACAATGATCAAACGCCTATCATGGAAAACGAAACTACAAAATTTTCGACTGAGGATTGGTCTTGTTTCTCTGAAGGATTCAGTGCCAAGGACATGATTTTACAGAATCTGAGTAATCAGCGATTATTGCATGAGATTCCTCTGGTTTTGCACGGTCTGGTGAATCACGGATTATCCTCTGAGATAATCGCTGCCGAAGCGGATACAGAAAATCTCGAATATTCTTTTTATAGCAATGATCAGCTGCCTATCACGGAAAACAAAACTACAAATTGTTCATCTGAGGATTGCACTGTCTTCTCTAAAGTATTCAGTGACACAGACATGGTCTTACCCGGTCTGATCAATCAGGGAGTACACGATGAGATTCCTATGGTTTGGAACATTTCGCCGTTTTCTGATATGTATGATCTGGCCCGGTTCTACAAATGAACCTAAGGACATCATGTCCTTCATATAATATCAAGGAGGAACAATTTCCATATTTTTACATGAAAGCAAGTTATTTTCTAGTTTAGCATTTCTTATGTGCATTGGCTAAACTTTTTAATTTTTTTTTTTTCTAGTAATCAGTATATGTAAATTTGGATAAAATGACTATTTTTTGTTATTTAAATTGCATTTCTGAATGTATAAATGGATTCAGTATGATGAAAAACTAGTGAAACATTCGGATTATATAAACTTATAAACTTAACCACTTAAATCTGCAGATCCAACCATTCATCACCAAATTTTAAACAAAATGAAAAAAAAAAAATTACTAAAAACAACCCAACCAAAAGGTAAAAACTTCATGTTTTCACAAATAGACTTCAGGGTTTTAGAATTCTAAAATAACAACAGAAATAAAGGAACCAAATGAATTAATTTTATTATTTTTTAATTCTTTAAAGATAAAATGAATCGAATCACTGTTATCTTTATAATCTTAGCCAGTTACGAACCCCAGCATTACCCTGTTGCTTATTTATTGTCAATTCACAGCCTGTACTCGTCAGAGTATCAGGGATGCACTTATGTATCAACTTTGTTATTATGCATTTAAAATATATAAGAGAGAGAATGAGATTTACATGTTCGTTTATATATTGTTTCAAAATATTCCCATTCAAGTCTAAAATCTATCATGAATTGGATTTTTCAATTACTTTATATAGAAGCAATATATAATACTCCATGGATGAGAAAATATGGGGAAAATATTGTTACTTTTATATAAACCTTCATGAATGGAAAAATATTGTTATTTTAAATCGTAAAATCTCTTAGGAAAGCCAAGATCAGTCGAGTGAATTTAGTGAAGAAAGCCCGACCTCCTGCCGAGGTTATCTTAGAGGTTTAGGGACAGCTTTAGTGGAAGGTAATTTGAGTTTTTCTTGGAAGGTTGGGAAAAAAATGAAAATAATATAAAATATAAAGAAGTATTGTAAAGAGTAGGTTCATGTACGGTGAGTGTAAGTGAATCATGTTCTCCTTTCATATTTAAACATAATATAAATTTGAAAATATAATTTTTTTATTATATAATTAATTTATATTTTTAATAAGAAAATGAAATGTAAAAAATCAAATAAATGATTTTTATAAAGTTCAATTTTTTTTTTATAGATGTAATAATTTGGATTGAAAAATAATTTTTTTGTTTTTCACTTTAAAAAATATATTTTATTATATATAAACCATATATTTTATTATATATAAACCCAAGTTTTTTTATGCTTACAAACAAGATATATTGAAAAAGAAAAAATGTTGAATGTGTTATAGTTTATGCATTTCATAATCCAAACCAAAGTAGATGAGAAATGACACAACACATGAAAGATGGACAAGAAAAGCATTCTCCAACCAAAGTAGATGAGAGATGACACAACACATGAAAGATGGACAACAAAAGCGTTCTTAAAGAAGAGCCACTTCTTATAAAATTCAAATCTACTTTCAAATTTTCTACATAGGCTAAGTTTCCACTTATATTTTGAATTTGATTGCCCAAAGTCATGGCATTTTAGCTATACATAATGCATGTTCATTATTGTTTATATTAAAAAATTACATTAAATATAAGCATGTGCATGGTTATTCTTTACATTAAAAATTATACGGGACACAAAAGTACCCAACACACAATCTACATCAAATGCATGATAAAAATTGACAAGTCTTTCTCTTGCACCTAATGCACAATCTAAAATGATTATTTGGATGCTTGATGTTTTGGTGCAATTAGTAAAAACAATCTAGTGCACAATACAAATTTGTTATGTGTAGGCATGGTGTTTGACAATTGATGTTAGAATGGGTGAATGGACCTACTTACCTAGTTCAATACCTAATTGAAACAACACATAGTTACATTTATATGTACATCAATCATTATTCTTGATGCCTTAAAATGGCTAGGGAAGGAAACCTAGGCCTTAGGATTTAAATTAGGCTTCTTGACACCTAGGGACAAGAGCCTATTGAATCTTTCATTGGCCTTCAAGTGGGGATATGGGTGTGATGGGTGTTTTTAATGGTTTGAGAAACAAGTATGGGTCTCTCGTGGTCAGATAAATAGGTAGGGTAGAATCAAATAATAAATGTAATAGAGCATAATAGAGGGAAGGAAGGGATTGTTAAAGTGTAATGCCTATGTAATTCATTTTATGAATGAATAAACTAAGTTGAGTTAGGGTTTATTTTCATCTTGATGGACACACTTTGGAAAATTTGTTTTTCTCTACATAATAATCATAGGTCATATACTTTTTTCATACTCTCTAGATATTTTTCTCTTGATTGGAGTCCAAAGCCTTCTTTGTAGCAAAGTTTGAAGACGTAGTAGAAATCAATTTGTAGAAGGATGCAACAAAGGACATTTTAATTTAGTGGGTCTTCACAACCCCACCTCTTGTTCCTCGTATTTTGATAATTATATCCTCTCTACCCAAATATTTATCTCTACTCTTAAGCACTCGAGTCTTGAACACGAGTCTTGTCTATAGAAAACATGAATAATACAAATTTATTTATGTTATCATTGTTGGGATGTTATATTCATTATAGTGAAATAATAGTCATTCAATTGTCCAGTCGAGGTGGATCGACCCAGTGATAATTGGATCGACGAGTTAAGTTAAGTCAATGGTTAATTCAAGGTCGAAGTGATCGAGCAGAAAGTTGAAGGTCTAAGTGGTTGACTGAGAATTTTAAAAGTCGTTCGATAGGAGGTCGAGTGGCAGTTGAATGGAGATCAACTAGAGCTCAAATGGGTAGCCGACCTCTTGCCTACTGTAATAGAATTTTGACATAAGTGGGGATTGCATCCAATCATCTATGTGGATCTGTAACCATTTTTGGGTGCCATGATTTAGTGTTTTTCATGTTATAAAGCCTATAAATAAGCCATGTTGTAAGATTGTAAAAGATAATATTTACAAGAACCGTAAAGGTCATATAGATACAAGTCGAACTAGTTGCGGGTTTTTTCTCATGTAAATCAAGAGAGTAGTATGGTGATTGTCTCTTAGTTGTAGACTAATGTTTGTTATGAAACTCTTTATTCAATGAATGAATAAGAAAGCAAGAGAGCAAGATGCTGAAGGAATGTTGGATTTCTCATTTTTGGGTTTCCAGAATAAAAGTTTTGTGTAATATGTGTTTTTTTCATTTATTACATGCTTGTATTTGTCTTCTCTTTCTTGGTTGGTTTAGTGTTAGGAATGTTTTCTCTACAAGTGGTATCCAATCACATTTTTTTCTCTATATAATTGTATCAGAGAAAGGTTAAGAAATCCGTGGATCTTATCTAAACCTATCTCCAGTGGGAGTTGTAGGTCAGTGATATTTAAGTTGTTCTTGACAAAATGGCAAGCAGTTCTATGATAGAAATCAAAAAATTCAATGGATAGAATTTTGAGCTTTGGAAGCTTAAGATGGAATATCTCCTTATATATTAAGGATAATGGGAAGACCTGAGCCTATGAACCATTACAATCGGTCTGTCAAGGGAAGAATAAGATAAATTAGAGAAAAGGAAAAGGAGTAAAATTTGACCTTGTCTTGTAGATTTGGTTTTGATGAATGTCTTGAGTGCATATTGTGCAAAGAATCTATGGGAGAAGTTGGGGAGCTTGTACCAATTGAAATGCATGGTTAATAACTCATTTTCTCAGAAGAAACAATATTTTCTGAGGATGAGTGATGGGAGCTCAGTAAAAGAGAACTTGAATGCATTCAATACTATAATAATTTAGTTATTATTTATTAATATTAAAATCACTAAGGAGGAGAAACATATTAGTCTATTTTGTTCTTTTCGAGACTCCTAGGATAACTTAGTGGTTTATATAGGGAGTAATTCGAACAAATTAACACTTGAAGATGTCGGTTCCCCTCTTCTATCCAAACAAATGAGATGGAAGAATATAGAAGGATGGACCAAAGATTCCTTGATGGTGGCAGGTTGACTAGTTGACAGAGATAAAGGAAAATTCTTTGGTAGAAAGTATAAGTTGAAGGGTAGATATAAATACCCAATTCAGTCGATGAGAATATCATGGAAACATGGTAAAGGTAGGAAATACAAAATAGACTGCAAGTCAAAGGTAGTTGATATCACTCCAGAATCCAATGAGAAATAGTCAACTCATAGAAAGACTACTCCAGATAAAGGAGGGAATGTGTATCAGGCATCAAATAGTACACATTTGGATCATGATGTTTGGTTGATCAACTCAGGTGCATCATTCCATATGACACCTAAAAGATAATGGTTATGTGAATATGGAATATGTGAAGGTGGAGATGCATTCTTGGGGGATGAATCAACAACCAAAATTATTGGACAATGAATAGTCGAACTAATACTGAAACATGGGAGGAGCGTGACCCTTCCATTTGTGCTACATATTCTAGGTTTAGAAAGAAATTTGATATATGTCAGTAAAATGATTGATGTAGGAGTGCACACACTATTTCAAAAGGATACATGAAAAATTGTCAGGGAACATGTTGGGTTGTTATATTCTTTGCATTGAAAGTTGAGGTGGATCGACTAAGAGTCAAAATCAAAAGTCGAGGTGTTTGTATCGGGTAAAGTCAAATGTTGAGGTTAGTCAACTAGGTAAAGTTGAATTCGAAGGTTTAGGTGGCTCGACATGGTAAAGATGTCGAAAGCAAGTCGAAGGGGTCTACTGACGAGAGGTCGATATGAAGGCATGTGGAAACTGACTGAAGACCAACTGAATCCCAATTGGTTAGCGAAGGGTAATCCAACTTGGTATTCGACTGTAACCGAATCTTGATATTCACAGAATTCGTAGCCAATGATATTCATGGATATGTAACCATTTTTGGGTGCTTTTTCTTGAGGGTTTTGTCTGTTGTAAAGCCTATGAAGAAATCATGTTGTAAGGTTGTAATTTAAGATAAATTTCTTTTCTTTAGATGATGAATGGATAATCACCAAGAATCTTTAATTTATAGGTTGTTGTTCATGCATATGTAAGATGAATTGGTTGCATGGTTTTTCTTGTGTAATAAAGAGGATATGATATCGATTGTGTCTTAGGTATGGACCAAGGTTAGACATGTAACATTTTATTATAAATCAATAAGACAAAAAAGATCAAAATGCTCAAGGAATGTTGGTTTTCCCGGTTTGGGTTTCCAGGGTAAAATCTCTATGTACTGTGTTCTTGTTGTGTCATTTACTTTCTTGATTAAATATTTATTCCTCTCTTCTACTGGGTTTACTATGGAAGTGTTTCTCATTTCCTAACATGTGGTATCAGAGATTTTTTTAACAACCTTGGATCTGAGATAAACTCTAGGTTCAGCAAGAGTTGTAAGTTAGAAATATTTAAATATTGTGCTAAAGATTGTGTTAAATAATGGAAAGAAGCTCGAGAATGGAGATTGAAAAATTCAATTGCTAGAAGTTTGAGCTTTGCAAGCTTAAATTTGAAGATATCCTTGTATATAGAGAACAATGGACAACAATAAGTCTAAGTACCATGATTATAGATATGTCGACAGAGGAATGAGAGAAACTCAAGAGAAGAGAAAGGAGTATGATTCAAATTTGTATTGCAAATTCGGTGTTGTTGAATGTCTCAAGTGATGATTTGACGAAGAAACTGTGGGACAAGTTGGGAATCTTGTCCTAGTTGAAATACCTAGTAAATAAGTTGTTTGTCAGAAATAAATTGTATCTTGTAAGAATGAGTGATGGAAGTTCAGTGAATGAGCATTTAAATGCATTAATACCATTATAAGAAATTTATTTTCTGTGGATATTAAAATCACCGAGGAGGAGAAATGTATTAGGATTTTATGTTATTTTCGAGACTCATGGGATAGATAAGTCATGGATATAGCGAGTAATACAACCACATTAGTGCTAGAAGACGTGTTTTCATCTCTACTGTCAGAATAAATGGGAAGAAATACATGGAAGGATCGACCAAATATGATTTAGTGGTGAGAGGTCAACCAATTGATAGAGATAAAGGAAAATTCTCTGGTAAAAAGTCTAAGTCAAAAGGTTTGGTCGACAAGAAGATGTTTGAAATGCAGTAAAGTCGAGCATGACAAAAGGGACTGCAAGTCAAAGGTGATGGAAGTCAATACATGATCCGACGAGAACCAGTCAATTGAGAGAAAGACAACTTCAAATAAGGGAGGTGATGTGTACCTGCATCGATCGGTAAACAGTCATATCAATATGTCTCGTTGATCAAATCAAGATCATCCTATCATATGACACCACATAGAGAATGGTTATGTGAATATGAATAATATGAAGGAGGAGAAGTGTTCTTGGGGGAGGACTCGACAACCAAAATTGTCGGATGGGGAAGATTTCAAATGATACTATAGGATGGGAGGAGTATAACCCTTCGATGTGTGCTACACATTATGAGTTTGGAAAGAAACATGATATTTGTCAATAAGATGGGTGATGTTGGCGTGCACACTTTATTTCAAAAGGATTAATGTAATATGGTCAGAGGTTTGATGGTATTAATGAAAGGAGTTCATATTTGAACCCTATAAAACTTACTAGGGAGTGTCGACTCAATTGGATGTGACAACTTCATTGTTCTTGAAGTAAAATCAAATTTGACTCGACCCAACTCGACAAGTCATCGTAAAGTCGAGATAACCATTCTATGGAACGAGAGGATGGGACACATTGGAGAAAAGGGTTTTCGATCTATACATAATAAAGGTATCATTGAAGACTTTCCTAAATGTAATTTAGAAGTCGAAGTTTGGTGAGGTTCCCATCTTGAGGGATAAGGGAAAATGGCATTATAGCACTAGTTCATAGTGATGTGTTTGGCCTTGTCATAGTTCCTTCACTTGGTGGATCCCTAGATTATGTTTCCTACATAGATGACCTTTCCAGAAAGACATGGATATATTTCCTGAGGAAGAAATCATAGGTTTTTGATAAATTCATAGAGTTTAAATCTCTTGTAGAAAACTAGAAAGATAAGAAGATTAAGGTGTTGAGAACTCACAGTGATGGTGAATTATGTGGAAAATAATTTGATTAGTTATTCAAGCAGCGTGGCATAGAACGCCAAATTACCACACCATATACCACAAAAAAAAATGGAGTTTCCGAGAGAATGAATAGAACGTTGATGGACAAAAAAAGGATCATATCAGTGGTGCTAGGCTCACACAAGAATTATGGGCGGAGGGATTCAACACAAAATAATATATATTAAGTATGTCTCCTTCATCAGTGCTAGTCAACATGAATCCACCTGAGGCATGGTCGGGTAAGAATCATTCAGTTTTACATCTCAAAGTACTTGGTTGTGATGCATTTGTGCATGTTCCCAAGGCAAAAAGGATAAAGTTGGACAATAAGGAAATCAAATGTATTTTCATTTGATACAAAGAAGTAATGAAAAAAAATAAGATCTAGGATCCTACATCAAGGAAAACAGTGTACAGTCGAGATGTGTTCTTCAAATAAGTCAGAAGTAAGTCTGAAGCTGAATAAATTGTTTAGATCGAGAATAATCATGAGATGTTGCAGCTTGAAATGAGCAATGAAGAATATGATTTAGATGAGTCTATTGAATCAGACGAAGAGGTGGAACCACTGAATCTGGTTGTAAGGAGGTAAAAAAGAGTAAGAAAACTAGTTGAAAGATATAGTCCACTTGACTTCCATTCTGCATTAATATTAATTGTCATCGACGATGAGCCCAAGTCGATCAAAGAGGAATTTGAATTAGGAGAGTATAAACTATGGAAGGATGCCATGGTCGAAAAGATGAAATCATTTCAAAAAATTGAGACATGGGACTTGGTCAAGTTTCCTAGTGGAAGAAAGCATGTTGATTGCAAATGGGTATTCAAGAAAAAGATAAATGCAGAAGGTCAAGTTGAGAAATTCAAATATTTATTGGTAGAAAAAGGATATTACCAAGTGAAAGGCGTCGACTTCGGTGATATATTTTCTCTTATTGTAAAATTAAATTACATTAAAGTACTAATGTATCTCGATGCAACATTTGATCTAGAAATATAATAGATGGATGTGAAGACAATGTTCCTACATGGGGACCTAGAAGAAGAAATCTACATGAAACAACCTGAAGTATTTGTAGTAAAGGGAAATAAATATTTGGTGTGTAAACTAAAATGATTCATTTAAGTTCTAAATAAATCACCAAGGATGTGGTACCAAAATTTCGACACATACATCCTTAGTTTGGGATTGTGAGAAGCAAATATAGTCACTGCTTATATTCCAAAGAAGAAGGTGGTTGTTTCATATATGTAGCTTTGTATGTCGATGACATTTTGTTGATTGGAAACAACATGGATGCAATAAAGGAGGTGAAGAATCATTTATCCTCCAAGTTCAACATGAAGAATATCGGTGCAACTAACTCCATTCTAGGAATCGAGATTAAGATAGATCAAGCAACTAGAAACCTCTGGTTGAACAAGATGAAGTATATTGATTTTTTTTTTAAATGTTTCAACATGCAGGATTGAAAACCAGTGAAGGTACCAATTCCTGTGGGATCAAGGCTAACTACCGAACAATGTCAAAAGACACTGGGAGAAATAGAGGACATGGAACGTATTCCCTATACAAGTGTTGTTGGTAGTCTAATGTATGTGATGCACTCGACCATACATTTACCATGCACTGGGAGTCCTAAGAAGATACATGTCGACACCTGAGAAGGAGAACTAGACAACTTTCAAGAGAGTATTCAGGTATTTGTTTGGCACAAAAGTCTATGCTATATTCTACCAAGGAAAACCTGGAGGTGAAAATGAATTAAATGTACATGGCTTTGTTGACATTGACCGGGATAGAGATTTGGATCGATAGAGGTCAACCATTGGATATGTCTTCAATATGTTTGGTGGAGAAACCGATTGAATGAGTAAGCGACATGTGGTCATAGCCTTGTCAACAACATAAGTTGAATACATGGCAGCCACTCATGTAATCAAAGGAGTAGTGTGGCCACAAAGGATATGTTCAAGAATCTGATTTGAGCAGATAGCTATGAAGATAATTTTCAAGAATCAAAGCACAATATTTATGGAAAAGAACCCAACTTATCATTCTAATACTAATAAAATTGATGTACATATTACCATTTTGTGAGAGACATGTTGGAAAGAAACAAGGTGTTGCTGGAGAAAGTAGACACGTTGGAAAACATAGCATACTTGTTGAACAATTCTATGAGTGTTGTGAAGTTCTCTTGGTGGAGATAGGAAATGGGCATTATTTACCTGGGTCTGTGAATGAAATTTCAAAGGTCTCCTGGTTTCAACAAATAAGAAAACAAGCAGGTGAATTTTGGGTGGGTATATTCTTTGCAGTAAAATTCGAGGTAGATTGACCGACAATCGAAGTTGAAGGTCGAGGTGGTTTGACCGAGTAAATTCAAAGGTTAAGGTTAGTCAACTAGGTAATGTCAAAGTCGAAGTTTGAGATGGTTGTACATGGTAAATACATGGACAACAAGTCGAATAGGTAAACCGACAAGAGGTCGACAAGCGAGTGTGTTACAAATGACTGAAGACCAAATGAAGGTCGACCGATAGCCGATGGGTAATCCAACTTGGTAGTTGATTGTAACAAAATCCTGAGATTCACGAGATTTGTAGCCAATGATCTGGATGGATTTGTAACCATTTTTGGGTGCTATTTCTTTAGGTTTTTTCATGATATAAAGCTTATAAATAAGTTGTGTTGTAAGACTGTAAAAGATAAAAAAATAATTATTTATACTATGAATGGATAATCTCCAAGAGCATATAATTTAGAGGTTGGTCATGAAAATATAATCCGAATTGGCTATAGGGTTTTTCTTCTGTAAGAAAGAGGGTATAATGTCAATTGTTTCTTAGGTGTGGACCAAGGTTAGACATGTAACCTTTATTTCGAATGAATAAGACAACAAGGAGAACAACAATCAAGGAATGTTGGTTTTGCCAGTTTGTTTTTCCAAGGTAAAATATCTCTGTACTGTGTGCTTAAAGTGTCATTTACTTTATTTATTAAATATTTCTTCCTCTCTTTTTCTAGTTTAAGTGTCGATGCGTGTCTCATTTCCTAAAATAGATATGGTTTTAATGAAACGATTTTGGATTGGAGCCCTATAAAATTAATTAGGGAATATTGACTCGAATGGATGCAAAAACATGATTGTTACTGAAGTTGACTCAACTTCGACTCAACTCGACTCAACTCGGGCTGAGTTGATACAAACTGAGTTGATTTTTCTTTGTCAAGTTGACTTGACCACTTTATGACACAAGAGGATGTCATATATTGTCGAAAAAGGAATTTGTGATATGCACAACAAAGCTAAGGTCAAAGGTTTTCCATATTGTAATTTGGAAGTCTTTTTTTGTGAACATTGAATATATGGAAAAAATTAGGTTAGATTCTCGTGTAGAGAAGCATGGGAAAAAAGGATTCTAGAATTGATACATAGTGACATGTTTGTGCCTATACCAGTACCTTCACTTGGTGGATCCCTATATTATGTTTCCTTCACTGATGATTTTTTCTAGAAGAGATGGCTATATTTATTGAGGAACAAATAAAATGTTTTCTAGAAATTCAAAGAGTTTAAATTTATTGTAGAAAAACAGACAAATAAGAGGATCAAGGTGCTGAGAACTAACAATGGAAGTGATATCTATGGAAAGGATTTTGAATATTTCTACAAGAAATGTGGCCTAGCATGAAAAAATACCACACTCTATACCCCACAACAAAATGTAGTTGTTGAAATAATGAACAAAATGTTGATGGATAAGGAAAGAAGCATGCTCAATGGTGTCAGGCTTCATGAGAATTCTGGGTAGAGGTAGTCTCCACTACAAAATATTTGGTAAATAGGTTTCCTTCATCAACATTAGTCGAATCGACTCGACTACACATGAATTATGGTTTTCTAATATTCCTTCACTTTCACATCTCAAATTCTTTGGTTGTGATCCACTTCTTCATTTTTCGAAAGAGAAGAGGAACAAGTTGGACAAAAATGAAATAAAGTATTTTTTAATTGACTACAAGGATGTAAGGAAATCATATAAGATATGGGATCCATTGTTAAGGAAAACAATGTATATTATAGATTTTTGTTTTAGGGAACTCGGAGGAACTTCTAAGTTTGAATAGGTTCAAATAAAAAAAGAACCAGAGAAGGTGGTGTTTGAACTAAGGAACGAAGAACATGATTCAGATGGGTCGATTGAATCACATGAAGAGGTGGACAAAGTGAATATACTTATAAGGACTTGTGAATCAGTAAGTAAACTAGGCGAGAGGTATAGTTTACCTGATTTCCATTTTGCATTTATGTTATCTGCAACTAATGAGGATCCCAAGTTGATTAGTGAGGAAGTTAACTCGACAGAGGGTAAAATTTGGAAGGATATTGTGGTGGAAGAAATTGAATTCTTTAAGAATAATGAGACATGGTATTTTCTAGAGGTCCCTAATGGAAACAAACCTATCAGTATCAAGTGGGTGTTCAAGAAAAAGTTGAACATAGGAGGTCAAGTCTAGAAATTCAAAGTGTGACCAATAGCGAAAGGATATTCCCAAGTCGAGGGAGTCAAATTTGGTGGTATTTTTTCGCATGTTGCAAAATTATCTTCCATTATATTACCAATGTCTCTAGATACAAAATTTTATCTTGAAATAGAGAAAATGGATGTAAATACAATGTTCCTACATGGTGACCTGGAAGAAGAAATCTACATGAAATGCCTTGAAGGATTTACAGTAAAGGAAAAGAGAGCATTGGTGTGAAATTTGAAGAGATGCCTCTATGCTCTAAAGTAATATCCAAGGATGTGGTATCAAAATTTTGAAACCTACATCCTTTCTTTGGGATTTGTGAGAAGCGAGGTTCATAACTATGCATATTCCACATAAGGTGGTTATTTCATACACATAGTTTTTTTGTTGGTGACGTGTTGTTTGTAAGAAATAACATGGATGTAATAAAGGAGGTGAAGATGTGGATGTACTCCAAGTTTTACATGAAGTATATTTGTGTAGGGAACTTCATTCTAGGAATGGAGATCAAGAGAGATCAAGCAATTATAAAGCTTTGGTTAAATCGAAGGAAGTATATTGAAATAGTCTTGAAGCATTTTTGTTCGTGACCTAATGTCCCTAACCTATCACTTAGGTAGAATAATATATTTTCCATGTACTAAAGGTCTACATTAGTTAATAAGGACTATTTAATAATGTGAATAAGTCTAATGTAAGAATACCTATAGAATCTTATGCTTCTAGAAAGATCTTCTTCTAGAATTCTCCTTGGAAGATAAAATTAGTATAAATAAGAGGAGGCATGAGAAAGTCTTGTATTGAGAATTATTGTAATAGAGAACCACTCTGCAGGAGGTTTCCCCCTCAAAGAGGCAACTGAACATTGATTTCTATCAATAAAGGTATCATTTTTGGTGTTTTCATTCTCTACATATTTTTGTTCCACTGGTAATTGTTGTTATATTTATATTTTATACTATGTATAATACATTTGGTACACAACATGTTGTATTAGAGCACTTTCCTTTGTGGAAATTGTGGGAAATTGGTTTTCATGGTAGAGACATATATTTTTGGTGTCTTTAAAGAATAGAGATAAGCCATTCAATGGGTAAAAATGTGGCAGGGAATACTACACAAATGAAATACCTACAATTTCATAGGGTTGCTTAGAAACAAACATTTCACCTTGTTGGAAAATTATGTAACCTATTTTATTACCCTTCGAGTAGTAACACATCAGTCAAATTATTTACATGGTCATCATTCCCATGTTCCATTAGCTATATTTGGAGTCCCCTGGGTCTCCTAAAACTAGATCTAAATTAGTCAATAAATCTCCTGGCTTCTATAGTGACACCAAGAAAAACACTTGGGAAGACTCTCTTGTACCTGGGTAATCAGGTAGTATAGCTAAGTGTACGATTGAGCCTCCTTAGTTATGTCCCTGATATATTGTGTCAAGTATTATTTTTAGACCCCATTCATGTATATGAGAGGTATATCATATGGAAAACCATTGTCTGTAGGAACCCTATAAACCCTAACCCTTGGGAAAGAAACAAAAAAACAAAGGAAAGGATGAGATATATTACCATGCAACCCTTCCTTTTGGACTCTGGTTGTGAAATTCGTATAGAAGTTTTCCTGTTAACAAATTGGGCACTTCACCATTGTAGTATTCTTCAAGAAAGAATCTAACTCTAGAGTTAAAAAAATGAGTATAATGGTCCCATCGACACCCTTATTCAGGACCTGTCAGATTGGAATCCTATCTTTACCTTAACCACTATTGTACCTATAAATTTAAGCCTTTTTTTTGCAGACCCGGGCCCCTTCCAGGTAATATTATTTGTGACTTATGCCATTGGATTCACCTTTTTACCTTGACAACCATGGTA
Organism: Picea sitchensis; assembly: GCA_010110895.2. NCBI lineage: Eukaryota > Viridiplantae > Streptophyta > Pinopsida > Pinales > Pinaceae > Picea > Picea sitchensis. The sequence goes on from SNQJ01S0002382.1 coordinate 180,619, forward strand.
CCTATCACTTCTAAGACCTTTTTCTTTGGTCCCACACACCCTTCCCAACATCCTTATTTGACACCTATCCCATTGGCTTTTCATTGTCACCGTAATTTCAATGATATATATCACCTATTGTTTTTATTTCAGTGGAAACATTACCCATTATAGGAACCCCAAATTTTCGCATGGCCACCACTCACACCCAAGAGCTGTAGGTCGAAATAAAAAAGAACAAGGCCCAATTTGAACATTTTGAGGATCAATTCCAAACATAATTTTCCAAAGTTGACGACACATTTAACCAATTAGAAGACAAATTTGATAGAAAATTTGACACCCTCAATGCCACTATCACCTAGTTGTTGAACCAATCCCAGGACACCTACTTCCTTGAACAACCCTCCAAAGTATATGGTGCTCACTAGTTGCATACTATAGCCTTTCATTCCAACCCCTTTCATCATGACCCCAATCTTACTCAAGTTGAGGTCAGTAAATTTGATGGCTTTGATACCATGAGATGGGTCACCCAAATGGAGAATATTTTTTGTTTGCATGGAATTACTGAAATGTTAGCCAAACTCCATTATTTTATTCTCTATCTAGATCCTAAACATTGGAAATGGTGGAAATCACATAAAAATGCATGCCAGCTGTATGTTGCTTGGACCCATTTTATTGTAGATATTTATGAATGCTTTAACACCGAAACCCGCTATTTAGGTCATTTGGTCAAGTTGAAATGTTATGGCGTAGTGGAAGAATATAAACGCCTTTAAGCACTTGGTTTTCATAATAGAGGGCATGGCATATGCCTTATGTTGTTGCAAGAATTATCTCTAGGTTGTAATAGAGCCAAGCCTTAACACATTTTGAAGAAGATAATAGTTGTTTATTGACAAGTTATTGGAGGCCTCTAGAACTAGGTTTGAAAGAGTCTTTCAACTATTAAAAATCAGAAATAAAGAGGCATGACCTCGACTACTAAATCATTTAGATCATAAGCATGGATAGAATATTTGGAAAAAAAAACTAAAAATGAAAAACCAGGTATCCAATTCTTATAAATCTGGTTTTCCTTTCAGTAGAAGAATGATAATGATTTCAATATCTTAACATAGGTATTGTCTCACTCATAGAAAGACAGAGGAAAAACTGTGAACAAAGAAAACTTGTAAATTATGAAAAACAATTAAGATGTGGGTCTTGTTTTGCTCACAACAAAACAAAGGAAAAACTGCACTTGAAGGAGTGCTTTTAATTCGCCACAACAAAAGTTTCACTGAATTGTAACCTCTACAAGATGAATAAATGAATGAGCGGAAGAAATAAGATTAATGACAATATGAGAAACAAAACACAGAAAAAAACAAGATTTAACTCAGCAAAGCTTAGAATATCTTTTCTTTTCGCTGAAATAAATTGGCATTACAAACCCATCCCAAAAAGGTTCTTGGGTTGTTCCCCCTTCATAGCCTTTTTCAATAGTATATATAGATAAGTTACATAGAAGCCTTCCAAAAATAGACATCGGTTGCAAAGGGAATGACTCATCAAAACCGAGCTCCTAATTTCTAGGAAACAACTACAAGAGATGATTAATAGGTGTAAAACTGCTTCATAAAACCTTGGGACAACTCTGCATATTCTTCCACCTGTAAGCATGTATTACCGTCTCATCCTTTGATTGCTCGATTAATTTGATGAAGCTAATATGATTCCCGAAAGTCTCGGATTGATTTGTCATATGCCCAACTAAAATCCTCCTGGAATCTCCTTTTAGAAGCTGCCAATAGAATTTTGGCTGCTGATTTATTTCCTTGAAAACTGGGATTACCCTCAACTGTTGCCACAAAATCTGAGTTTTCCTTTGGTTGTTGATTTTATTACTAAAATTCTTTTGTTATCTGTTGTTTTTACTTGCCAATGATTCTGTGCCTAGAATTATGGATCTCATTTTCGGTTGTATGCATTTAAATCTGGATGGAATCCTCCACATGTTGATCTGATTTTGTTCTTGCTGATTTTTCTCCTGCTAGGTGTCCGCACTCCTGCACCAATTACAACAACATCCTCTAGATGTATTGCTCCATGCGATGGAATTATCATTTTTGTCCCATTTGTGCATTGAGGTATTGTTGCTCTCCCATCAACAAGTTGTAGTCCATCAAGATTGCATCACATTATAATATCAACTAAAGTAGGGGATGATGAATCATCTGCCCGATGCGATATGGTTAGAAGAAGTTGGGATGCATGACAAGGATCTGCAAGATATATGAAAAGTTCTATAATATTTTCAGCTGAAGGAGAAACCCATATAAGGTCTTTGATTTTGAAGCTAAGAAGATCACTTCCACTACTAAGGCTTGGAAGCATGTTTGGCACAGGTTTAAGGAAGCTTGTTGGATTCCTAGATAAAACCTACAAAAATGAAGAGTTCGGCCGATTGTCAAATGGGAGCTGGAAATGTTTCCCTTTTGAACAGGCCCATAGTCATATTAAACCTTCTCCATGGTTCATCAGGACATGGATGATCCCATGTTGTTTTCTGTGTAGTGTGATCAATGTAATGTGTCAGAGCGTTGCTTCCAGCCCGGTGGTAATGACCCATTTTAAACTTGATGGTGAGACATTGATTTACTTGCCTCCAATTCGGGGGTGAATACATGGACTGTCAGAGCTATCGCTGGGGTTAGTAGAGGATGATAACAGTAATGTAATTACAATGTTTTATCGATTGAACCATTCCCATCGCTGCTTTTATGAAATATGAATGCATTTCCTGTGTTGTGAAATACAGTCTCTCCATTAATATTGGAAATTAACAAGGCATGTAGACAGGATATTGGAGACCACTCAAACAGTTGCATGAAATCACCTCAGTTATATTGAAAATGATGTGAAAAACCTTCCTTTAGCGCAACCGTACCCAAAATTTGATTAACAATCGGAGCTCAAGCAAGATATGATTTCACATTTCGCAATTGATGAAACCTATAATCTATTTGGGCACAACAAATGGCGATGAACATGTCGTTCTTTGTCAACCTATTTGCACCTAAACAGTTCCATGATAGTTGGAATGACACTTGGTCTGAGGGTTTAATCATTTCATCAACGTCTGGATTTAAATTCCTCTTAATTGTTGATAATGAAACTCCGTTAGACACTCAAGGAACCCTGACTTTGGGCCTATGGGCGAAAATGCGAACTGACAATTGAAATCACCCGGTGGAAAAAACTCCTGAAGTGGAACCTGGTGTTTGGAATGATGACCAAGACGAAACTTAGTGCAAGTATCCTTAACTTCGGGCCTATTTGGGGCATGATTAAACTTTGTGCACGTTTCAAGGCCCGAAATACCCGACTGTCGTTGATTTGCATTTAATATGGACTGTCGGATGATGAGTTGGCATAAATCATTCAATTTTCGTTGTTTTTCTATGAACTGGCGTTGGGTTGAATGGTATTTGGTCGAGGTTATAGCACCTCCATTTACAAAACCTCCATAAATAATTCGAGTTTGAGATGCAACTTCAGTAGAAACATTCGTTCTTAACCATTCACGGACTGCTACATGCAATTCCTGGGCCTTCTGCAAAGAAGGCACTTTTCCTTGTACCAATGGCCCAGACAGGTTCATATGCAATAACCACATCATCCCAGCTAGGCACATTATCGACAAATGCCTTTAGTTATTCATAATAGACATCAAAAGTCTTTCTTGCTTCACGTTATTCTATATTTTCTCCTATGCGTGCAATCACCTTGAGACCCTGGATCAGTGCATATGCAGATATTTTTCCCAATAAACTGATTATCCTCAACAATGACATATATACACTTAGAATTCCCATGAATCACCCATTTACAACCAATGTTATTTTAAGTGAAAAATAGAATGAAAAATGTTGATATTTGTGCTTCAAACATGGCTTCCACCGGGCGCATCTATATTAACTCATATGTATTGCATCCCTTGACAAAGATCTATGGTGCTTGATATTTTTACCCATATGATATATCCCATATGCGCAAGAAATAAAACTTCACAAGATTTTATATAGTTCAACAACTACATGTCTTCTCGCGCATAGTGCATTTCTTTTGGGCCCCCTTGTGAGATTCTCCTCCATGTGACTTGATTGGCCCAATAAATATTTTTACATTAAAGTATTTGGTGCATAGGTTTCGCTAAGTAAACCTTTTTTCATCTTTTTACCAAACATTAAAACAATAATAAAATATTACTTTAAAATTATATAAAATAATTTTAAAATAATATAATTTACATATAAAAAATTGTAGTTTGGTTTTATAACTAAGATAACTTAGCATTTAGCATTTTTAAGACCCTTTTCAAAGATCGATAAATTGAAAACAAAGAGAGATGGAAGGATCTTGAAAAATATGATGCAAAGATTTGAGATTTTGACGGTAGAGAAACTTGGTGAAAATGACGAAATGTTTAGAGGTTTACTGCGACTAAAACTCTTATACTGGGCAACGCAAAGATTAGCGAAACTTGACAAAAAAAATTTGCGAAGGACACCAAGTTTAGAAATTTCAATATTTTGTTCTAATACCCTCTTTAGTGAATGCTTTAACAATGGCCTAAAGGATTGAATTCATGCTCAGGTCCTGATGGATCTCTCCCATACTTGGTTGTAAGCTACTAAATTTTACAAAGAAGCACAACAATGCTACTCTCAACCTACCAATCCTACCCCTCATGACACTCCTCTCAAGATCTAGAAAATAGATTGCGTAGAAATGGTTGAATGCCAACTCAAGGGTCTTTGCTATAATTTTGATGAAAACTATTTTCTCGGGCACAAGTGTAAGGAACATTAACTTTTATGGTGATTTATAAGGATGTTTCGGATGAAGAGGATAAAGCTTACCCTGTGGAAGTTCTACCCCCAATGGATGATACTACTCCACCCAATGCTCCACCATATGTTGAACCATTGATTTCACTGCACACCCTCACAGGATTATCTGCTCCCCAAACCCTCAAACTCATTGGCTACATTAGGCACATGAAAGTCATAATCCTTTTTGAAAGTGGAAACACGGATAATTTTATGCATCGTCGCATTTCCTAGGAAATCAATTTCCATATCCATGTCATCAACAATTTTCAAATCATGATTTCCAATGGAGGTTCCATGAGATGTGGTGGGAGTTGTGAAAATGTATGCCTACAAATTGGTCAGTACTACCTCAAATATGATATGTTTTCTATCGACATGGGAATTTGTGACGTTGTTCTTGGTGGTAAATGGTTATGCACTCTAGTCCCCGTCTTAAAATTAAAAATTAAATTACAATAGAATGGACAAAAATATCAGTTCCAAGTCATCACAATAGCCTCCCCTGATATCATTAGTTTCGATCGAATGGAAAATATCCTCAAAGAAGGTCATTTTGGAATTATTTCCCAACTCCATTGAATTCAAGAATATGAGACACCCTCTTTTCATCCTAACCTCAAATCTATCCTCGCCCAACACCAATCCATTATTACCACTCCCCATGGACTTCCCCCTTCCTATGGCATTCATGACCACTCCATTCCTCTAGTCCTGGGAATCCTTCCTCCCAATATTCACCCTTATCATCATCACTTTTCCTACAAGAATGAAATTTAGAAAATTGTTCAATAATTACTTGAAGTGCATGTTATATGTCCTAGAACCAAGCCCTATTATTATCCTATGGTCATGGTACTAAAGAAATAAGGAACTTGGTGCATGTGTATAGACTTTCATGCCTTCAACAAACTCACCATCAAACAAAAATTTCCCATATATGTCATTGATGACTTGTTGGAAGAATTGAGCAGTGCTTAGTACTTTACTAAACTTGATCTTTGTTTCGGCTACCACCAGATACATATGAAAGAGGATGAAATTCCTAATACTGCATTTAGAACTCATGAGGGTCAATATGATATCTTGTTCATGCCCTTTTCCCTATCTAATTCTCCCTCCACTTTCAAATGTCTTGTGAGTAATTTCTTCCATCTTTTCCTTCGTCATTTTGTCTCAGTTTTCTTTGATGATATTCTCATCTATAGTAAAACTTGGAAATTTCATCTCTACCATGTGGATCAAGTTCTACATCTACTCTCTCAACATGAATGTTTCTTCAAATAGTCTAAATGTTCCTTTGGAGCCTTGGAAGTGGAGTACTTGAGTCATATTGTCGACAAGGATGTAGTATGGTGGATCCTAATAAAATTGAAGGTATGAAGGATTGGCCTTGTTATCACATAGAATTTCAAGGGTCAAAAAAATACTTTAGTTTTTATTTTGAGTCATAGGTGTTCATTAGGTTATAGGTTTCATGTTCCTTTTCTAGATTCATTTTCATTTTTGGTATAAATAAGTTATGGTTAGTTTGGCTTCGGTCTAAAGATTCATTGAGTCACATATTTTAAAATTATTCATCACCATCCTGGCATGTCACTTTCTCCATGTTACATGCTGACCCATCCTTTTGTCACTTTTTTATGTTTAAATGTCAAATCAAGTCTGATCTGTATGTTGCCAACTCACTAGGAGAGTTCGTAGTGATTTCAAGGGTACATCTTGCATTTATATCCATCATTCCATTTATGGGTCATGTCAATTGAAGATATCCTTCTTTTCAAAGATGATTTTTAAACCAATATCCAAGAATTATGGTCATGATTTTTTTTTCTCCAAGTGTATCAATCATTCTCAAGATCAACACTGCAAACTGGTGTTACAGACAGGCTCTATGTACTTCATTGTGAACTGGTTCCAAAGGATAGTTGGCGGTTAGACCACTTATAGGCGTCCCTGTGAAAATTTTAAGGTATCAACATTCAAATCTAGGTTACCAGGTACTCTATGAAATTTTCCACCTTTCTTTAAGGTCTGGAAAGGGGTGAATGGTTGTTCCTCTTTATGGTGCTGCAAACTGATGATTGGAGTTGTGAATTGTCTCACCGATATGTTAACAAGCTCCAAAAATCCCTCCTCATGCTATAAATATTGTCCCTTGAATCCATAAGAATCCTTGGGTTTAGGCTACCTTATCCATTAATCCTTTACATCTGCTTCTCTTATCGCACACAGATTTTGCAAAACCCTTGCCCAAGCGCTACGAAATATGTCCAGTCAACCAACACTGTGAACTTTCTGTTCCAACACCCTTTGCAGAAAAACGTCTTTTGCAAACTCATCAATATTTCACACTCATGTTTGATCTGAATTATGAAGTCAACCCCAATGGTATCCAATTTTGAGTCCTACTTTGAAGCATTGTCACTGTAAGAATTTGGTTTGGTCCTTTTCCCATATTTTCTAGTGGTCATTTCCCATGTTTCTCTGTTTCACCTGTGGGTAATCATTGAAGCATTTTGATAAAAGTCTTCCCAACTAGTATTAATGGATAATCAGTAAAATAAGGCTCACAAAGGAGGGGACATTACGAGGACAGAGCCTTATGATATGCAATTGGTTTTTTTGGAACCCCTGATTAGGGAGGTCTTCCAAACAGTGCACTACATTAATTCTTGTCAGAAAATGCAGAGGGGGAACCCAGAGCTGGCTAAGGAATTTGCACTGAGATTTGATGGAACCAAGACATAGGTTGGGGTACTGGAATTTGAGGTATATGAAATGACCATATCAGTAGCCATTGATATACCTAGTACTAGGGAGAGATGGTTCAAGGCCATGACCCTGAATGCTTCCTTTTCAAAGGAGTTCCTCAAACCAGAATACCAAGAAGACAATTTGTCAAAGGGTGTGCCCATAAACCATATGTTGGAGGGTTTTCATAATATGTTGAAGGTAATTCAAAGATACTTTACCTATGAAGGGAGGTTTAACATGATCTATCAATACCATTTAAGGTTGTTTCTACACTTCACAGGGAAAGATGTTATGAATATTCCTTACGACTTGTTTAGAAGTGCTGGAAAAATGTCTAATAGGGTCCATGATAAATCTAAGGTAGTTGATACAAGTGTTTTCCATTCAGGGCTAATAAATATGTTGGTTATGGAAAAATTAATAAATAAAAATATTGAATGGGAAGAATTCATTACTTCTTCACACTTTCAGCTAAATATTTCTTCTACTCCACACTCTAAGGTACAAATCCCTCTTTAGGTTGTCATGACTATACATTCGGGGAAGAACAAGAAAAGGAAGAGCATTAGGACTGTTAAAGATGATAAATAAACAAAGAAACATGAAGAATAAGGAGGACCTTCTCAGTTTCCATAAAGCAAGGTTTCACCTTTTCCAGCTCCCAGTCCAGTAGAGACTCCTTCAACTAGAGTGACATTTTTGAGATGAAGAAAGTTGTTGTTCTCTTTAGCACCTACTACAGACAAGGTTAGGGCTAGGAGACCTTTTACTAGTGCAACAACAAAACATAAAATCATTGTGAAGGAAGATATAGTGGGAGAAGAAATCCATAGAAAGGATAAACATGTACCTATTAAGAAGCACATTGAGATTATAGACATAACTACCCCTCCATAAAATCCTACCTTTAAGAGGCTCAATAGACAACTTAAATGAAAAGGACTGAAATTGATAAACTGAAAAGAGAGGGGTTGGTTGAAAGGAATAATCTTAATGGACTCATAGAAATGTAACGTGAAACTATTGAAAAGGACAAATTTATAGCTAAAAGGTTTCGGCCTCTCCACGGGTAGCTCATAAACTTATGCAGACAAAACATAGCCTATCAGGGTCATATCAGAAACCTAAAGATGGATATTAAACCTTTTAGAGAGGAGTTGGCCAAGAATAATATAGATATGTTAGCTAATGCTGCCACCAGGAGGAGCTCCACATTCAGAAAATGAAAAAGATGAAAACCTTAACTCATATCATTTTTTGGCAGTCTCATGTTACTGTATTTTGCAATTTTGAGGATAGTCATGTTTGATAAGTCATGTTCAGCTAAGGACATGTTAATATTCTTAGTCATATATCATGAACATATGTTATTATATAAGTTGGTGGCACTGGGAATAGTTCTTGGATTGTTTTTATGCTTTTCAAATGAAAAGAGAAGCTACAAGAAAGTTCGCAACGTCGGGTGCTGCAAACTGTGCTGCAAACTCTTGTTCTGGAGGTTTTGAAGGAAACAATGGTTTCCACATTGATATACGAGTATATGAAAATTGTTGGAAGGTCAGTTTAAATATGGAGGGACACCTGAAAAAAGATGATGCGCTTAAGGGACACTTCATCAATCATATTAAATATGTTAAGGAAGTTGCCAACATTATCCTAGTTTTTAGAAGTTTGTTATTTTTGTTGAACAACTGTAGTTACTCCACCTTCAAGCATGGGAATGCTACACAAGAGGGAGAATTTGAATTTTAAAGTTGTCATTGACAACATAGCCTATAAAATAGGCATTATAAATCATTAAGGATGTTCGAAGGATTGTAATGACTCATATTTTTTAGATTGTGAAGTTAAAGAGCCATATCTGGATTTTGTGTATCAGGCCTGAGACTTTTTTGACTAATAGAAATCAGCTCCTTTCCTATCATATTATTTATGCCTTACTTGGATTCTACTGTAATTTGAATTATTCAATTTATCTATTGTATCTTTATTACAATAAAGGTTTTGTTGTGATGTTGTTACAATTTTTATCATAGTTTATCTTTTGATTAAAAGAAGTTCTCGTCACAAAAGGTTTTCTTCATATGTCTGATAGTATTGACTTTTGTGAGTGGTATAAATATTTCATTTTCCTCACTAAATTCTTCCATCTATCCATATTACTCTTTAAACCATGATCCAAGTTAGCCAAGACCCGATTTGATGATGTATTTTATCTGGAACATTCTGTGATTTACACGGTTTTGTTAAGTTTTGATCCATTCGACATCTTATCATAAAAATTACCTTAAAACCTATTGATGGGTGTTGAAATTACACTTTAAAAGTCAAAGTGTGACTTTCAATGCTAACAGG
>SNQJ01S0002382.1:221502-244783 GCA_010110895.2 Picea sitchensis
GCGTGTATTCACTGGTGATGTTTATTCTCTAAGTCGAATGTTATTCTTGCTTTGTGATCATATTGTTTTCTGAAACTAAACTTTAAGAGTAACGTATGTTGCAGGATTTATCTTGGATACCCTGTTTCCGACTTTAAAGATTTAAATGTTTATCTTCTGATGTTTTCAATTAAGAAATTCTTAACTGCTTCTTGGTTGAATTTATCTTTTTCATCTTTTCTTCTGTCCATCATTTAAGCTATTAAAGATCCAGTGAGTATATTATCTCGCCCTATGGAAGTATTCCTTTATGTTTTTGGTTTGTATCTCATATTGATTATAACACAGACCCCATAGCCCAATGGAGGTGTATACTGTCTCAACCAATTAAAAACACTTTGACAACAAAACCTACAGATTTCTTTATCTAGCCTAAGATCTAAATTGAAACATAGCTAAATCATATAGAGAGATCCCTCTCTGAAGTTGGAAGGGCTAGATCCTAGCTTTAAAAGTGGTTGGATAAAGTTACCTTTGTAAATTTCTTCTTTTTCAACCTCTAGGAAATTTACCAAGTGCTAACATAAGCCATGGGCACCGCTGGTCTGCAAGTGTCAAATATCTTGTTGTTCCACATAACTGATTATAAAACTACGAAAGTAAGTTGGGACAAGTTGGCTTCCTTGTTTGGAAAAGTCAACGAATTTTGATCCCTATAATTAGAAGTGGAGTTGTCATCACTGATACTAGATGATCAGGCATCCATTGAAGACTATCGTACCAAATTCAAGTTACTGGTGACACAACTAAAAGGGTGTGGAAAAAATAAATCAGATGAAGAGTGCATCTTCTTGACTTTATCCAATCTAAAATTTCCTTATCAGGTATTTTCTTCTGCATTTTTTTCTATTATGAATGGGAAGTGAGTTTAAAATTCCTTCATTTGAGATTTTTGTGAGCGTCTTACTAGAGAACAATCTAAGATTACTGAATTATATGCTCTTTTTGGCTCTAACAATAAGGCTCTTCTAGTTCATACCTCCAAAAATAAGCACAAGACTCGGTATAAGAAAAAGAAATATTCTGCTCAAGATGGTGAGTCTACCTCCAAGTCTCAGTAGAGAACGAAACCTTTTCCTCCATTTTCCAAGTCTGGTGAGTCTTTCTCCAACACAAGGAAGAAGAAGTCAGGTGACACCTGGAATTTTTGTGGTAGAGTTGGGCATGTAGAATCTAAATGTTGGCTGAAACTTGAATCTTTGAATGAAAACATGAGGCAACATAATATTTCAGTGCTCAAACCTTATTCTACTAGTAAAGGACATGCTTTATCAGCTCAAGCCTTGTATGCATCTTTAGATAGTTGGATACTTGATTCTGGTGCTTCACACCACATGACTCATTCTCACGAGTTGTTAGATTCTACATCTGAATGTAACATTTCATAGATTGTAGTTGGAGACTCTACACAACTAGATGTTTTAGAATCCAACACAGTGTAGTTAGATAAAGGGTGCATTAATGATGTTCTTCTTGTTCCTGACATCTATGCAAATATTCTCTCTCTCTATCATATTTCTCATTCTGGTAATGGGAAAACAATAGAGTTTTCTCCTAGTGGTGTAAACATTCGAGAAATAAAAAATATGGAAATTGTTCTTGCATCTCGAAAAGTAGATCATAGTTCTCGACTGTATAAGTTTTTTTCTTTTGAGTCTTCCGTTGACTCCTCTTTCATTGCACATGTTGATGCTTTGAGTAGGCTTTGGAATGTAATATTTGGACATCTCAACTACATATATTTGTAGCAGTTGAGAACACAAAAATTGGTGATTTGTCTTCCTAAAGTTTATTTTACTGATGGATTTTGTCCAAGTTGTGTCCTTGGAAAATAACATCAAGATCCTTTTCCCAACGGAAAAACATGGTGTGCTACAACACCTCTTGAGTTGGCACATAGTGATCTCATGTTATTTACAACTCACTCATTTTTAGGGGCTAAGTATGCACTCACTTTCATTGGCGACTTCTCAAATTGCTCTTGGGTGTACTTTCTTAAGTACAAGAGTGAGGTCTTTTCTACTTTTAAGAACTTCAAGGATTTTGTTGAGAAGCAGTGATATCTTTCTATCCAGAAACTATGCATAGATAATGGGGGGGAGTATGTCAATAAAGGATTCACAGATTTTTATAGAAAACATGAAATTCAACATCAGCTCTTTGTTCCCTAAAACACTCATCAAAATGGTGTTGCTGAAATAAAGAACCAAACACTGAAAGAAAAGGGAAATTGTATGATTCAGTCCAAGAACATGGAACGTTCCTTCTCGGCTGAAGCAGTAAATTATGCAAATTACATTTAGAATAGGATGTCTCACCAAACAGTACAACATAAGAATCCAGAGGAAGCTTCAAGCCATGTTAATACTAATGTCTCTACTTTTAGATTATTCGACAGTCCAACATGGGCCTTAATTCTAGTTAAAAAAAACAAAGCTATGGAGAAGAAGAGCCAACCTTTGCTTTTGGTTGGTTATTATTAGGAAATGAAGGAATACAGGTTATTTTGATCCTATAACTAAATAAGTCTTATTTTGAAGAGAAATCTGTTTTGATGAAGGATTCAACCCCACATCAAATACTTCTCCATCCTCATATTTCCATGTTGAAAATGGTGTTGAACATGTTAACAATTTTGATTTATAAGATGACGATAACCATTTTGAATTTCAACATCAACATCAACCAAAAGAAAATCTACCACCTAAACCAACAGAGCATGAGCATATTGAACAAGAATAATTTGATCAAGAACTACATCTAAGAAGGATATTTCATGAGAGAAAGAGGATTGATAGGTATGGATATGAGCCAACGGATTTAAGCTATTCTACCTCATCCTCTTCTCCTATTCAGTCACAAAAAACAGGTGTCTCTTCTTTTAGTCATACTATCTCAAATGATCCACAAAAATTTTATAACGTTGTTGGAATACTTGAATGGGATGCTTTGATGACAAAGGAGTATTCTTCATTGATGAAGAATCACACATGGGATCATGTTTCTTTTCCAAAGGGACAAAAAATAGTTCGTTGTAAATGGGTCTATAGGACCAAATATGCAACATATGGCTCTATTGACAAGAATAAGGCACATCTTGTGGCCAAGGGACTACTCTAAGAGTTGTTCCCTTGTTTCCAATATGAATTCTATATGCCTTGTTATTTCACTTGTTGCTTCCCAACGCTAGTCAGTATACCAAACGGATGTAAGGAGTGCCTTTATGCATGGTGATTTAGATGAGGAAATCTACATGGATCATCCTCTTGGTTTTGTGCAGGAAGCGTCTCTTGTTTGTAGGCTCTGATGTTCTCTGTATGGTCTCAAACAATCCCCTTGGGCTTGGTTATATGAGAATATGGATAGTTTTCTGATTTCTTCAGGGTTTGATCGTTTTCATTATGATCCTACAGTTTACACTCAAATGAAAGACACCAATCTCTTTATTTTGGTTCTATAAGTGGATGATTTAATTCTCATAGGGAGTTATTCATCTATGATTTAGAGTATTCAGAAAGAATTGATGGGATAGTTTGATATGATAGATTTGGGACTTCTGCATTATTTTCTTTTTCTATAGGCTCTTCAGTCTTCCAAAGGAATCTCCATTTTTCAGCAGAAGTACGGACTTGATTTTCTTCAGCGCTTTGGAATGGTTGATTGTAAACCTTTCCCTACTCCATTTCAAGCGGGAGTTTCCCATTATGTCAGTTTCTCCTCACCATGTGTTAATCCATCACTGTATCAACACCTGGTTGGGATTTTATTGTATTTGAACCATACACGTCCCGGCATATCTTTTTCAGTAGGACTTGTCTCTCCGTTCTCTCAAGATCCTCATGAGAGCCACTGGAAGGAAACAAATCACATTTTGAGGTACATTCAAGGTACTACCAATTTTGGCATTCAATACTCTTCTAGTGCTTCTCATCTTGTGGGATTCACTGACTCAGATTGAGATCATTCGATTGATGATAAAAATTCCACATCTGGCTTTGTCTATTTCCTTGGATCCGCACCTATTAAATGGTCTTGTAAAAATAAGTATGCAATTTCTTTATCCTCTATGGAAGTTGAGTATTGTGTTGTATCTCTTTCTAGTCAGGAGGTTATTTGGATTTAACAAGTACTAAAAGAGTTTTTCATTTAGCGGAATCATCCCGCCACCATTTGGTCTGATAATTAAAGTGCCATACACATTTCTCGCAACCAAGTGGAACCTCATCGAACCAAACACATTGAGATCCACATGCACTTCATTAGACAACTCATCCATGATGGTGTTCTCATCTTGGAGTATTTTCCTACTGAAGTGCAAGTTGATGACATCTTCACTAAACCTTTGGCATCACCTCGTTTTCTTCAACTATGATCAATGCTTGGGATGAAGGAAGTTTCCTCATGGGGGTTATATTGAGACCTCCTATCTTCACTTTTTTTATGTTGTTTTCCTCTCTTTACGGGAGGAGTTTTTTTCATATGGGTTTTCTCCTTTTATCCACTTATGAGAGTTTGTATTGGGTACCTTAGCAGGCCTTGTTTCTAGGACCCATTTTTTGAGGCTTTTGTACTTCCCTAAGTTTCACTTATGGGGTGGTGTTNTACGGGAGGAGTTTTTTTCATATGGGTTTTCTCCTTTTATCCACTTATGAGAGTTTGTATTGGGTACCTTAGCAGGCCTTGTTTCTAGGACCCATTTTTTGAGGCTTTTGTACTTCCCTAAGTTTCACTTATGGGGTGGTGTTGATGTATAAGCTTACTTACGATAGGTCATCTTTCTTGGTTGTTTGTGGACTCACACCATGTGATTCTTTGACTTATCATTGTAGTGGGTGAATTTCCAAACTATATATTTGTCTTATTACTCCAATGAGTGAATTATCCATATAACTCCATTCAATGATGTCTCCTCTCATCCTATTATAAATAGAGGATCTCATCATTTTAATCATGAAATAAGATCAAACAGATCATTCTCTCTTTTGTAGAAGGTTGTTGGTCTTTCCAGTTATCTTGTGACTGTAATATTGTATTTCTCAATATCTGCAGAGCATACCCATACTTTGTTCTAGGATACTGGCAAGTCACACTCCTACTCTAGTGTAACTATGGTATACTTATAAAATTGTTAACAAATTTAACATTTAGTCACATTTAATCATGCATCCATGAACATGAGAAGCCATGAGAACAACAATGGAACAAATGAAAAACATACAAATAAATAGTGCAAGCAACATGGATCATGCCAAACACCTGACTATGTCTTTGTTATTGTGAAAAAAATACACTATCCGAAGCATTGGCTCTATTTACAACTTGGTAAGAATCACAACTCGCCTCACCTCCCCAAAAAACTCATACACAGATTCATTACCAAGACTCTCTATCAAAACCGTATCTGCAACCTTTTGTGGTGCACCTTAGATGTGCCATCAACCACAAACATGTTGTCCCTTCATCTCCATAGACTTCACATATTTGTTTCTACCTCACACATTCCTCCAATAGACCTGGGTTCCAAGAATTACACAAAAAACATCCCGAAAATATGTCTCCCCACTCTGTCAATCGAATCCACCTCAAGGTAGACCATGTGCTCCATGTGGAGTGACTTGTCTCCTTGATGAAGATCACCCCTCTTTTCCTAAGCCTACCTCAGAACCACACAACTATTATTTCTATCATCCAAGCTGTATTTCTTGGATGTGTGCCCTTATTCTCTTATAGGTACTCCAAAGTTCACCATTTTGAACCATCTTGTCCTTAGGGGGTGTCGTGCCCCTTCCTAAACACATGTGTCCAAATAAATCATCATGTCGCTCCATAGACCCAATCGCCTAAATGAATCATCATTTCACTTTGTAGACCTAGTTTCCAAAATGAATGCATGAGCTTGTCAACCATCCTACACCTTGGGAACAACATGCGCGACCTTGGTGCACCCCTCATGTTGGTGCACCCCAATCTCTTGGTCACTTCATATTTGGGAAATCACATTGGTGCATTCCCATTCCCAAGGCCTCCAATTTCCCAACTTAGGTTTCGGATAAACCCCAGGTTTTGTCTCTTTAAGGACCTGGGAGAGAGTCTCCATGTCCTTCTACAGAAATACCTTACATCCTCTTGCACCTCAAGTCATTTTTTTCCATGGAAACATCCAAAACATTTGTGATCTCCAACTCTTTGCTTGAACTCGTGCCTCCACTACGACTAAGTATGTTGGATACCCCTTACTATTATTTGGTTCTATTGTTTTTGTCGCTGCCTACTACAACTGACTATTTCCCACTTCACTTCAAAATTTTGTGTAAGTGTTAAACTCATGTGATTTTTTTACTGTACCCGTACTTCAACCAATTTTACAATGTCTTTGCACACTAATATCCCCCATGTCCTGGAATGATTGTTTATCTATTCCAACTGTCAAACATGACTCATGAGAATGAACTTACTTATGACCTAACATAGTATTTTATGTTGCATCTATGTCAATATGTCCAGAAGAGGTTATGTTTCTTTCCCGACCAACTAGTGGATTCTATTTCATTGATCTGTTGTATCAACTATGTTCTTGTTCCTCCACACATAACCACTGTTATATTTGGTTGTTTTCACATGCCTTTGCTACTATCATTTGTACATTATGGTTCCTCTTTTATTTCCACTTCATAATTAGATGTGGGCAATCCTTTGTTTCATGGTCTAGTTGTTTTCAATATGTATATGTCCAGGCAATCTTGTTTTAGATGTCTAGGATGATCACAATTATAACATATAATTGGTCCTCTTCCACTCCTGAATCCTCCTCTTCCATGACCTCTGAACCATCCTCTTCCTCCTTTATTATAACCTCTTGGATTATTATGTTGCAAAATTCCTCCATTAGATTCTTCTCCCTTCACTTTGTATGCATCTGCAGTGCACTCTCTCATCAAATCAAATGCATGACAATCTTTGTCTTCATTTCCCATTGAATTAAAAAAATTACAAAACAAGTTTCTTGTAGTGATCCTATATTTATGCATCAATGGAAAAGAAGTATGGTTGTGGCCCATCATCTTACAAATCTCACTTCATACCCCTAATGGATTCATAGCTCATGTATTCAACTACTACTGAAAAGTTGTACATTCATTCTTATGATGACCTTATGTTCTACATGTGACACACCAAACTTCATCGTCTTTTTATTTTCCTTTCACAAGTTCTTTCAACTAAATAGTCAGCACTGCTAACTGCAAATGAACGTGATCTATCCCTACAAAATTTTCTCCTACTCGGGATGATTCCAATTTCATAGCAATTTCTAGGGCTTCTGACTATGACACAATCTTTGGCTGTGTTAAGGGGAAAAATATATGTGGCAACAATCCTGTAAAAAAAACCCTATGTTCTTCATCTGGAAATTGGAATGTCAATCGATCCTTCAGTATATTGAATCTTTCATGATAATCCCACACTGATTCATTTACTATCTGCTTGATCTGCACTTTGACTCGAACTTATATTTTTGGAACTCTTTTAATAGATCTTGTCTTACATCATCCAATGTTTTATTCTATATCGTAGGTGTAGTAGTCTTATATTTCATGTACCATAGTAATGCGCAGTCTCTGAATGTTTTTTCCGATTGAACAATCTTCGCATCATCATCCTAGACATTCTTCATAGTCCATATTGTTTAAAAATTGAAAAAATGTTGTTCTGGATCTTCTGAACCTGCGCCATGAAAGACATGCATTCTTAAAGTGGGATGTACTACTTCCATCATATTCTACACAATATTTATCCTTGGTTCTACTATATGAAGTTGTTTTACTTTACTACTTCCATTATTTGCGTTGTTATCCTTAATTCCCTTACTAACTACAATCCACAAAGTTTCTTTAGACGTTGTAGACATGCAATGGGTCACTGTTTCGATGTGGAGCCTAGCCTGAGCGGTATCTTCTTCTACTGAAATGAGATGACATTTTGTGCATAGTATGATCTAGAATATTATGCCGTGTCTCTCTCTTCAAACTCACTGTTTGTCCTCTCTATCATCCACAATCCTCCCCCTGCTATATCGAAACCTCTTTCCACTATGAAATATGCAAATATCTTCTTATGTTTCATCTTGTTCTTCTCTCATCATCATCATCATCCCATTCATTCCTCATTCATTCTTCCCCGCAACAGTCAAATAATTCCCTGGTAGTCCTCGATTCCCCCTAATGCGCGAAATTTGTTAGCTACTAGGGATATCGTATTCCATTTTTATAACACCCTTATGAGACAACAACATCTCAATCCAAGTAGATAATGACTTCAAGTATCTTATGCATGATCCCTTAAATAATTCCCTTTCAACATTACTACATGATTGAGTTCAATCTATATCAAAATGAGTAATGTAACCTCTAGTATAATATCCAACAAAAAATAAAATGTGTGTGATACCATGCATTGCCTATTGCTTATGGTATTGACTTGTGAATTGGGAGGTCAATTTTCAAGAAAAGCAGGTGTAGGGAAATATTCCTATTTTGACAGCTTCAATAGAAGCTTTGGATCCTCTGCTAAAAATATTTGGAAAATGACAAAGAAGAATTTGTACAAATTTGTAAACACATACCTATGTAGCCAATTGTTAAGCCCTAATATTGTCATTACCCATATAGTGGGGCATATTATATTATTAATATTTATTTTATTTATGTTGGGCCATTGGATTTAACAATTATACCTCCTAGTCTCCTATATACCAAGGAGACATTTTCGTGCATGAATCATCACTTAGACATTTAAATTAGAGGGTGAAAGGACCCCTCAGAGGAGCTCATTATAATAGAAATTATTTTTCAATGCGTTGAGTGCTTTTTCTGAGGGGTTTCTATGCTAGATTGATGTTTGGTTCTTAACATATGGTATGTCGGAAGCTCAAGGTCTTGGGTTTCTTTATATAGAATGCCATTTGGCATTTTCACTTTACTCAAAATTTGTTTCTACAAAAAATTTAAAAGGAACAGCTTGGAGGATATTTGGTAGACAAATCAAGGTATGCAGGGTTAAAATTCCTTATCAGGATGCCATACTCATGTTCAACACAGTACATTAGGGTTACGGTCATCTGAGAGTGGTCAAGGCAGGAATTTTTGCTGTAAGTACCATTGTGTTTTCAGACCGAGACTCTATACTCAGACCATTACAGAAATTAGTAAGGTATCACATGTGGGTAAAACTTTTGCTTCAGGTGTCTTCATTTGTAGGTACACCTTGTTGGCAGGGATGCAGGGTGTCGACTAGTCCTATTGACTAGAAATTACCAAGAAGGTGTTTCAATTAAAACAATCATAACTTGTTCATAGAGTATTCCAGTGATGCAGGACTGGTTGCATTGGAGTTTGCACATTCTGTAGTATTTTGGGTGTGTGAGTTTTAAATTTTATATCATTATTTTTCGGAGGCATTCTAGCAAAGTGAGATCTCTGGAAGGAGGAGCCAAAATCGACAGGGTTGGCAGGGAAGCTAACGTAAATTCCACTTGGAACATCATTTTAGTCAGACCCTATGGAATTACTTGGAGAAGAAATATATCGAAGAACTACCTAAAAGTTCATATCGAGGAAGGGATGAAACTTGGAGATGAAACTTGAAATAAATATTATACTACTCGGAACGCCTCAAAATCAAGATTCAAAAGTGATACTTGGCCAGCATTCCACCAAAAAAGGGGACCTTCTACGAAGCCAATCCTCGGAAAATCCCTAATTGGACTCTTGATGAAGGTGAAGGAAATGTGTGGGGACATAAATGAACTACAAAATGGATTCAATGGGAGGCTAAGTTGATGGATTGATGATAAGAGCTAAGTTATGGATCACAAGATGGACAGATGGATGGCTTAAAGGGAGATCATGGAAGTATTAAAAAATGTCATAACAGAGAAGAAACCTGACAGTGAAAATGCATCCCATGAAATTCATGGTGATGAGGAGGACAAGGAGGAATCAGAATGGAGAAACTCTAACTTTGGTTTGAGACCAACCAACGTTCCTAAGATTGATATAGGGAAGTTTGATGGAAAGGACCAATCACATGGATACTTGAGATGGAGCAATTCTTTGATCTCTACCGATTACCACATACACAAAGGTATAAAATTAGCTTCTTTATATTTAGAACCCCTATCTGTTTACAGGTATGATGGCTTTTGTTCTTTTAAATCCTTACAATCCATGGACGAATTTTTACTCACGGGAAAGTAATGCTTACCACTATGAGGATACAAGGAGCAATACCTTCTTTACAACCAATTAAAATCTCTGTAAAAGGATTTAGGTTACGAGCATTGAGAAATTCCAAAGATTTATTATAAAGGTAATCGATATTCCATTTGAGCATTTGATTGATGTATTCTTAGGAAATTTAAGGGATAACATTGAACATGAGGGTTCACCTTTGGGAACCCAAAATCGTGGAGAATGCATTTAGGGTGGCAAGTAATTATAGTACAAGAGGGACCTATCCTAACATCTATAGAGAACAATGCTCCTTCTCCTAAACACCTCAACCCACAAGGTTAACACCTCAACTGGTGGAGGGAAAAGAAAACAAAGGTTTGTCTTGGTATTGACAACAGAGTATGGTAAGGGACTTTTTGTAAGTGGTGAGGAAGAAATTATTCTGCATGGGTGTGAGAGGAAGAAGAACAAGAACGAACCATCTCAAGATGAATGGCAGTAGTAATTTCGTCTGGAGTTGACTCCCACGATATAGAATTAGCCAGCTATTCATTGGCGCTGATTAGCACTCCTCAAACCCTCAGATAGAAGGATACATCAAAAAAAAAAATTGTAGTCCCGGTGATTCTGGCGATTGCATAATTTCATTCACTACTCTCTAGAAGTTAGCAAAGGATCTCAATTTCTTTGTATATCCATAGTAGCCGAGGAGAGTTTCAATGTAATGATTAGGATGGAGGGACCTATCAATTTGCTCAGGAAAATGAAATAATAATATCAATCTTACTATGGTGGAATATTTAATGAATAATCCAATGATTTCCATACCCATGGGTGAGTGGAATCATTTGTACTAGGAATCCAATGGTTACAATCATTGGGAACAATGTTTTAATTTTCAAGAACTTTTCATGAAATTTTCATTGGAAGGAAAATAGAATTGAGTTAGAGTATTACAAAGGGAAGCTGATCCTGGTGGATATCGGTAGCCACCACCTTCTCCAACTGGCCCCGGCAGCATGTTTTTACAGCAATTTTAGTAATTACACTATTTTAGCGGAGTTTTTAACTTAGGGCCATTTTTTATTATACATATACTGTGGGCATATATTAGAAGATTTGGCTATATATGATCTTATCAAATGAAAACTTTTTACTAATTAATGGAGATCCAATGGCACATTAGGTCAAAATTTATGATACATATGTTAGTTTGTACCCATTGCGTACGAGCTTGTCCCACAGTTGTATTGGAAATGATACCTTGGAGGGATCGTAAAAGCTAAGCAGAATTGCTTACACTCCAAAGGCAGACTTCGCGAGGTTGTGGCGGTGTGAATCGCTTGTCCAGCAGTTTCTTGAGTGTGCGTGTTTGTTATGGCATGAGGACAGCGTGGTATGGGTCTAGCTTACTGATCATATCGCTGCAAAAAAGGTAAAATCCATCTCATATTTCTTTTCATTCTTTTTTTTTTTATCTGCTTGAGTAAAAACCATGCCAGATCTTGGATCAGTATGGTTTCTAAATGATGTTTTTGGTAAAATGGGGAGAAACATGGATCATGGATCAATATTTCTCACCCAAAATTGGATTCTCGGATATGTCTTTCCAATGAGCTATCAAGTGCCTAAAACGAAGATCGTCGTGTATGCACAAGTTATGCCCTTGGGAAGTTGACATATCAACTACCCCATGAGACATGACTTTTTGGTTTTTCATCTTCTGGGTTTAGGGTTTTTGGATTTTACTTTTGTTAAAAAGTCCTTAAGAACCTCATTGTAATAATCATCTTCTCACACATATCTCGCGTGATCACACATCTCTTCTGGGAGATAGCTACCACACCATTCTAGCGAGTCTTCCTCTCTATATTCACAGTCATTTTGCATTTAATTAATGAAATTGTATCCTTGTATATGCAGCTGACTCTTGTGCCATTTTCTCTATATCTCTGTTATCTTTGTTTTCTCTCTTGCAATATCTCTAAATATTTACGTGTTATATATATCAGCTCATTTGTTGCCAAAATAATCGGATGGGTGGTGTCGGTATGTCGTTTTTGGAGTGCATGGCCATCCCGACGAGGTCTAGGTATATCAAGTTGGGTCTCGAAGCGTCTCTCTTGAGGACAATGGCTCTCGCACACCAAAGAAACGCTCAATGGCGGAAGAAAAAAAGCTGACGAAGAAGGCGATCCTATGAGTTTGTTTCTTGAGCAAACTCTCGCGATGACCGGACGAAATGATGGAGAATTTTCCACATCCTTCAATGCTTGCCGATAGCACGCCGGTAGCATCTTCGTCATGTGACCACTTTGGAGGCACATCACCTTTCAAAGTCTACCGGGTTAATTTTGATATTCAGGTATTTGAAGGTCAAATAGATGTAGATACCCTAGATAAATTATTCGTCTCTGCTAGAAGGTTATTTCTTTGTTGATAATTTTGGACAAGGAAAAGATCACCTTCCGCATTCCCTTAAGGCTCTCCCATGTGACATTGGTGGGAAACTTATTGGGGCTGAGTTCCTGAGGAGAATACCGGAATATATATGGGGTCGAGCTACTTGGGGGTTTTGTGTGGATGTGGTAGGAACAATACTACCATGTTGGCAACTATGGGGATATGAGATGAATACCATTGCGGCAGAGAG
This sequence comes from Picea sitchensis, assembly GCA_010110895.2. Classification (NCBI taxonomy): domain Eukaryota; kingdom Viridiplantae; phylum Streptophyta; class Pinopsida; order Pinales; family Pinaceae; genus Picea; species Picea sitchensis. Next base: position 234,424 of record SNQJ01S0002382.1, read on the forward strand.
GGCCAAGTGGTTCGGTACCAATACCTTCCATACCTTGCACGCAAATATAGGGTTCAAAAGGCTTCTGAAACGACATTTGGTTATAGCAAATCAACCCAGCGGGGCTCTACAACACATCAAGCGAAATGGATTTTCTACAGACATCTCATCCTCGTCTTTGCTTGTGATATCTTTGTTAAAATCGAAGGCGGTTTAGGCACCGGAACAAAGCGGAGTGGATACCACATATCCATAACAACCAAAGTATGGCAAAGCGACCCTAACAAAGCGGTTTACGAAAACGGTCAAGACGCATAAGAAAAGAAGGTATGGGAAGACAAGAAGGACAGGAAAATGGTCGCGATTTCCACAAAGCCTACGCGCAACGATGAATGTAGAAACAAAATAGTCGATGGTGAATTGGATTGAACAAGAGTTGAACCACGATTACGAATGCGATTCGAAAAATAATGGGAAAAAGATAGATCATTGACATAGACCCCCACTACTATTGTCGCGATGGTAACAATTCAACGGAAACATATATCTGAAGGAAGTGCCTTTTCGTGCCGGAGTAATGCGTGAAGAGGACCTATATTTACATTTTATTTTTTGATAGAGGAAGCCGGGGAAAAGAACCTCATCTCGGTGAGAGGTCGTCAAACAATGGGATTGTCGACAACACCACAACCACAACCATGCCATCGGTGGCTTACATGCCAAGGGCGAGATCTTCATGTCAACCCGGCGTTATCGATTATCGCAGCTGGCCTCCGGGATAGGTGTGTGATGTTTTGCTGGTGTCACGTGATGTTCTCTGGGCTAACCATATATGTGGAAGTGCCACACTATTGCTGAGTCGACCAGTAGTGTCGGTATTACAGAGTCATCTGAGAATACCGGGGAGATAGTTTTAAACTCTTGTCCACCTAAGCGATTATAGCAAGGTATTATATCATGCTACGAATTCATCTTCTCCGCAATCGTTCAAAGGAACAAATGGATCGCGCAACCACTACCTTCTCTGACCCAAGCACCTTCTATCCGCGAGGCAGGCCGATAAGGTTGCAACAAAGAACAAAATATTCAACCCTACGCATGGTCGTGTCTCATGTAGCGGTTGGTTAAGGGTCCAACCCTTTAATACGGGTTACGTGGCGACCTTCAACAATAGGCGACGCGATGGTTCCAACAAACAACAACTCCGCAAGATTGATTCGACAGTAAACCCTCTCCCGGGAATGCTAGCATTTGGGGCCATTTGCTTCTAAGGAGGAGGATTGATCAGTGGATATCGTTGGCCACCCGCCTTCTCCAACTAGCCCAAAACATGTTTTTGGCAATTTTAGTAATTACTAATTTTAGCGGTTTTTTTTATTAACTTCGGAGGACGGGCGTTTGAACCTAGCGATGTTTTTGAGGAAAAGCGAGAACAACATTGATCGGAGATGTTTCTCTCGCAAAAGTTGTAGTTCTATGGATGAATATTTCTTGAGCTATCAAGCATCCAAAAGCGATGGTGGTATGCATAATTTGTATCCCTCGGAAGTTGATGTATCAACTACCCCATCGGAACCGGCTCTTTGGCTTTTCATTTTTCGGGGTTAGGGTTTGGGATTTTTATTTTGAAGTCCATAGAACCTGGTGTAACCGTCATCTTCTCTCCGCAGTCTGAGTATGCATCCATCTCTTTCGAGGGAATAAGCTACCACCGACCTAGCGAGTTTTTTTTTCACTCTGTATTTTTACGATCTCTATACATTTATTTCATTAATGAAATGCGTTATCCTTTGTATATATCACTGTGACTCTTGTTATTTTCTCTATATCTCTATTATATTGTTGTCTCTCTTGCGTATATCTCCATTATTTACGTGTTATATATCGTTCTCATTTTGTTGCCGAAAATAATCGGATCAGAAGCCGATAGGTGATAAGCTCTAGCGACATGACAAAATTTTTGAAAAGGGGCATCAAGGAGTGTAGTTGCACAACTATTATCACTAGATGTTCAAACATATATAAGCCATCTATTTCTCAAGATCTCAAAGGATCATTGATAAGCGTGTCAAGTATTTGAAAATATTTCCCAAAAGGTCTCCATACTCGAAATCGTGATCATGAAATTAACCTAATTCCTGAGGTGTTCCCTCCTAACATCAGAACCATCTAGGATACCCTTACGCTTTAGAAAGAGTGAAATTGAGTGCATCATTGAAGAAATGTTAGAGGCGGCATTATTATACCTAGCCAAAATTTTTACTGCTGTTAATAATGGTATTCAAGAAGATAGCTCATGGTATGTGTCCAGATTATAGAGGCTCAACAAGGATGCTATTAAAGATAAGTTTCCCATTCCGTCATTGATGAATTGTTAAGGGAGCCCCATGGAGAAATCTATTTCACAAAATTTGATCTCTATTCAGGGTATCATCGGATCAGAATGAAGGAAGAAGATATCCAAAATAGCATTCCGAACTCATGAAGGCCCATTATGAATTTTTGAAGTTATGCCTTTTGACCTTACAGTACACCTTCCACATTTCAGGGTTGATGAATTCCGTGCCAAACCTTCTAGCGAAAATTTGTGTTGATATTTTTGATGATATACTAATCTATAACAAGTCTTGGGAGGATCATGTGCAATGACAAGGAACTAAACTTACTAAAGGAGCAACAACTATGTACCAAACCATCAAATGTTTCTTTGGAGTAAAGGTGAGTATTTGGGTCATAGTATTGTATCTCTTGAAGGTGTCAGGTAGACCCTAACAAGATTGAGGCCATGATGGTGGCGATTCCCCAAACATTAAAAATCTTAGAGGGATTTTTGGGTTTGACAGGAGTTACTACCGCGCCAAGTTTGTTGAGGGACTATGGAAGAATATAAGCACCTTTATGACACTAACTAAGAAGGTTGTTTCATGGACTCAAAGGCAACTAAATATTTTTTAAACAACTTAAAGAGGTGATGTGTAAAGATCATGTCTTGACCTCTCCAGAATTCACAAAAACCCTTATTGTGGAAAGTGATGCATCATGAAATGGCATTGGTGTTTTCCTAATGCAATAAGGAAGGCCCACGGCTTTTGAAAGTCGACCACTCAAGGGGAAGGGACTTACAAACCCATTTATGAGGAAGGAAAAATGATGACAAGCTACTACATGCATTGAAGGAAAGTGCCTACCTAATGGGTAGGCACTTCAAGGTCAAAACAGATCATGATAGTCTTGACACTTCTTGGAACAAAGGCTATCTTGAGAAGAACAACAAAATGGGTAACCGATATTGGGTTATGATTTTGAAATCATCTCTATAAAAGGGAAGCAAAATGTTTTGGTAGATGCACTCTCAAGAAAAAGATGATAGAAGATGTTGAGGCCTTTCTTTATTGCTATCTCGATCATCCAACCAGGAATTATTGGATCATAATTAAACAAGGGGATGAATGGAAAAATGAAAGAAAAAGTACGGACTCTCATTCAAAGGTTACAACGGAGTTCGATTACATGCGATGTTTGTTACATGGAAAAATGATTCACTATGATACGAAGATAAACATATTTATGTAAAACTCCCAACTCAAACAAAAGGTACTATTGGAATTGCACACCTCTCAACTAGGAGGGCACTCGGGATTTTTGAAAACCACCACCATAGAGTCATGAAGGATTTTTTGGGATGGCCTTAAAACTAATCACAAAATGTTTGTGGTAGAATGTGTGGTTTGCCAACAAAATAATGTGGAAACAATTAAGACCAAAGGTATTTTACAACCATTATCATCCCAAGTCGACGCTGGGAGGAGATTTCCATGGTTTCCATCACCTGCAGGGGTTACCGAAGTCTGAAGAAGAGTGTCATCATGGTGATTGTTAGTGGTGACCAAGTATGCACACTTTTGTGCCTCTACGATCCATCAAATCTAAATTCTGAGGTTCCACCACATTCATGCGGGGGAGCGGTTCAAAAGATACATGGCAGCCAAAGATTATTGTAAGTGATAGAGATCCCATCTTCTTGGACATTTTTGGACATAATTATTTTTCTTGTTTGGGTACTCAATTCGGCTCATAGCTCATCCTATCATCTCATTCAGTGGACAAAGCCAGAGATAGTGAACAAATGTCTAGGAGAGGCTTCATCCCCGTTTGCTTTGTCTCTAAAACAAACATACATAATGGGTCAAGTGTTTTCCCTTGGCGGAATGGTGGTATAGCACTTCCTTTCATCGCAACAAAAACACCATTTATGACACTTTATGGATACCACCCTCCTTCCATCACTTCTTCTCCTGAAAAATCAAAGTTCAAAATTGGAAGACCACATTGAGAATCAACAACAAATTCTCAAAATCTTAAAGGTTGACTTGACCATGGCATAGAATCACATGAAACAATAAGCGAGATGCGACCTTGCAGTGAAAGAGGTTTTGAAGTAGGGGTTTAGGTGTTTTTAATACTACAACCATACAAATAGATGTCCCTCTCAAGCAAGCTAAGAAGGATAATAAGTACTACTTCAAAGTACTATGGACCCTTATAAGGTGTTGCAAAGGTGGTATAACACTAAAATTGGAGTTGCGCATCTTCACAATTACTCCTAGTTTTCCATGTTTCATTCATAAAGAAGGTTATAGGTGACAACTATCGAGTTCAAACTATATTGCCAAAACTGTGAGGAAGGAAAAAAATCATATTGGGGCCTGAAACCATCACTGACACAAATTATGGTAATAAGATCCATTTGGTACTCTCATTAAATGGGAGCACGACTGAAGGTTACTTGGAAGATGGTCTTTTATCTGAAGCATCTAGAGTTACTCTGTATTCGTTACAACATGTCCTGAGGGGAGGGGCATGTTAAGACCAAATATTGGCTCATTACCCCAAATAAGGGGTAATGAGACAATATTATATTAGTAATGTTATTTTATGTAGGCTTTTAGGCCATTGTTTTGTAATTATACCTTAATTGGGGCATATTATATTAGTAATGTTATTTTATTTATGTCGGCTTTAGGCCATTAGCTGTAATTATACCTCCTAGTCTCCTATATATACCAAGGAGACATTTTCATTTTGAATCATCTTGTACCTAAACATTTAAGTGGGGTAAAAGGAGGTTTCCCCGTCAAAGAGGCTCATTATCTGAAATTATGTCTTTTTCAAGGCGTTGAGTACTTTTCCTGAGGTTTTTCTATGCTATATTGATGTTTGGTTCTTAACACCAATCCTCTACACTGATCCATGGATTCGTTTTTTGATCTAAAACAAAATATATCTCCTTTGTGTCCAACCATTGTCCAATCTTCTCCTTATTATGTCTCTGCATTCCCCTTAGTCACATATCTCAGTCCCAAAAACGTAACCATTTGTTGGCACGAAGTGGTAAAACCTGAGGTTCAACATTAAATCACCAAAAAAAACCTAAATATATTTTCCCTTTCAGCATCACCCATAAGAAGTTGAATTCTCGCTCAAGATACCTATGGGGACTGTAGGAATGAGGTTTTTGTAGTCATGAAGGAATGTGAGAAAGTCATCATATCCGTCATACTTAAAATTCATTTATTAGACCATTCATCATGTGTGCAAAACCATCATTTAACATATTCATATTAACTATTCATACATTACACGTGAACCATAAACAAAATAGAAAATAAACACATCAGATCACAATATACATCATTACAAATCATGAGGACTGCCCGAATTCATTTCCCTCAAGCATCATATTCTAAGACAAAAGTCATGGTCAAGTTGGTAAGTGCTAGGATAGGAGTTTTCCACATGGCCTCTTTCAAGGAATGTAAGGATTGATTAGCGGTCAGATTCCAAGTGAAAGTACACTTTTTAAGGAGAAAAGTGATAGGTGATGCATTTTTTCCATAAATTTGAACAAATTTGTGGTAATAGCTCATTAAACCTAGAAAACCATGCAAGTTATTAAGAGTTTTAGGGTGAGACCTGTTAGCATTGAAAGTCACACTTTGACTTTTAAAGTGTAATTTCAACACCCATCAATAGGTTTTAAGGTAATTTTTATGATAAGATGTCGAATGGATCAAAACTTAACAAAACCGTGTAAATCACAGAATGTTCCAGATAAAATACATCATCAAATCGGGTCTTGGCTAACTTGGATCATGGTTTAAAGAGTAATATGGATAGATGGAAGAATTTAGTGAGGAAAATGAAATATTTATACCACTCACAAAAGTCAATACTATCAGACATATGAAGAAAACCTTTTGTGACGAGAACTTCTTTTAATCAAAAGATAAACTATGATAAAAATTGTAACAACATCACAACAAAACCTTTATTGTAATAAAGATACAATAGATAAATTGAATAATTCAAATTACAGTAGAATCCAAGTAAGGCATAAATAATATGATAGGAAAGGAGCTGATTTCTATTAGTCAAAAAAGTCTCAGGCCTGATACACAAAATCCAGATATGGCTCTTTAACTTCACAATCTAAAAAATATGAGTCATTACAATCCTTCGAACATCCTTAATGATTTATAATGCCTATTTTATAGGCTATGTTGTCAATGACAACTTTAAAATTCAAATTCTCCCTCTTGTGTAGCATTCCCATGCTTGAAGGTGGAGTAACTACAGTTGTTCAACAAAAATAACAAACTTCTAAAAACTAGGATAATGTTGGCAACTTCCTTAACATATTTAATATGATTGATGAAGTGTCCCTTAAGCGCATCATCTTTTTTCAGGTGTCCCTCCATATTTAAACTGACCTTCCAACAATTTTCATATACTCGTATATCAATGTGGAAACCATTGTTTCCTTCAAAACCTCCAGAACAAGAGTTTGCAGCACAGTTTGCAGCACCCGACGTTGCGAACTTTCTTGTAGCTTCTCTTTTCATTTGAAAAGCATAAAAACAATCCAAGAACTATTCCCAGTGCCACCAACTTATATAATAACATATGTTCATGATATATGACTAAGAATATTAACATGTCCTTAGCTGAACATGACTTATCAAACATGACTATCCTCAAAATTGCAAAATACAGTAACATGAGACTGCCAAAAAATGATATGAGTTAAGGTTTTCATCTTTTTCATTTTCTGAATGTGGAGCTCCTCCTGGTGGCAGCATTAGCTAACATATCTATATTATTCTTGGCCAACTCCTCTCTAAAAGGTTTAATATCCATCTTTAGGTTTCTGATATGACCCTGATAGGCTATGTTTTGTCTGCATAAGTTTATGAGCTACCCGTGGAGAGGCCGAAACCTTTTAGCTATAAATTTGTCCTTTTCAATAGTTTCACGTTACATTTCTATGAGTCCATTAAGATTATTCCTTTCAACCAACCCCTCTCTTTTCAGTTTATCAATTTCAGTCCTTTTCATTTAAGTTGTCTATTGAGCCTCTTAAAGGTAGGATTTTATGGAGGGGTAGTTATGTCTATAATCTCAATGTGCTTCTTAATAGGTACATGTTTATCCTTTCTATGGATTTCTTCTCCCACTATATCTTCCTTCACAATGATTTTATGTTTTGTTGTTGCACTAGTAAAAGGTCTCCTAGCCCTAACCTTGTCTGTAGTAGGTGCTAAAGAGAACAACAACTTTCTTCATCTCAAAAATGTCACTCTAGTTGAAGGAGTCTCTACTGGACTGGGAGCTGGAAAAGGTGAAACCTTGCTTTATGGAAACTGAGAAGGTCCTCCTTATTCTTCATGTTTCTTTGTTTATTTATCATCTTTAACAGTCCTAATGCTCTTCCTTTTCTTGTTCTTCCCCGAATGTATAGTCATGACAACCTAAAGAGGGATTTGTACCTTAGAGTGTGGAGTAGAAGAAATATTTAGCTGAAAGTGTGAAGAAGTAATGAATTCTTCCCATTCAATATTTTTATTTATTAATTTTTCCATAACCAACATATTTATTAGCCCTGAATGGAAAACACTTGTATCAACTACCTTAGATTTATCATGGACCCTATTAGACATTTTTCCAGCACTTCTAAACAAGTCGTAAGGAATATTCATAACATCTTTCCCTGTGAAGTGTAGAAACAACCTTAAATGGTATTGATAGATCATGTTAAACCTCCCTTCATAGGTAAAGTATCTTTGAATTACCTTCAACATATTATGAAAACCCTCCAACATATGGTTTATGGGCACACCCTTTGACAAATTGTCTTCTTGGTATTCTGGTTTGAGGAACTCCTTTGAAAAGGAAGCATTCAGGGTCATGGCCTTGAACCATCTCTCCCTAGTACTAGGTATATCAATGGCTACTGATATGGTCATTTCATATACCTCAAATTCCAGTACCCCAACCTATGTCTTGGTTCCATCAAATCTCAGTGCAAATTCCTTAGCCAGCTCTGGGTTCCCCCTCTGCATTTTCTGACAAGAATTAATGTAGTGCACTGTTTGGAAGACCTCCCTAATCAGGGGTTCCAAAAAAACCAATTGCATATCATAAGGCTCTGTCCTCGTAATGTCCCCTCCTTTGTGAGCCTTATTTTACTGATTATCCATTAATACTAGTTGGGAAGACTTTTATCAAAATGCTTCAATGATTACCCACAGGTGAAACAGAGAAACATGGGAAATGACCACTAGAAAATATGGGAAAAGGACCAAACCAAATTCTTACAGTGACAATGCTTCAAAGTAGGACTCAAAATTGGATACCATTGGGGTTGACTTCATAATTCAGATCAAACATGAGTGTGAAATATTGATGAGTTTGCAAAAGACGTTTTTCTGCAAAGGGTGTTGGAACAGAAAGTTCACAGTGTTGGTTGACTGGACATATTTCGTAGCGCTTGGGCAAGGGTTTTGCAAAATCTGTGTGCGATAAGAGAAGCAGATGTAAAGGATTAATGGATAAGGTAGCCTAAACCCAAGGATTCTTATGGATTCAAGGGACAATATTTATAGCATGAGGAGGGATTTTTGGAGCTTGTTAACATATCGGTGAGACAATTCACAACTCCAATCATCAGTTTGCAGCACCATAAAGAGGAACAACCATTCACCCCTTTCCAGACCTTAAAGAAAGGTGGAAAATTTCATAGAGTACCTGGTAACCTAGATTTGAATGTTGATACCTTAAAATTTTCACAGGGACGCCTATAAGTGGTCTAACCGCCAACTATCCTTTGGAACCAGTTCACAATGAAGTACATAGAGCCTGTCTGTAACACCAGTTTGCAGTGTTGATCTTGAGAATGATTGATACACTTGGAGAAAAAAAAATCATGACCATAATTCTTGGATATTGGTTTAAAAATCATCTTTGAAAAGAAGGATATCTTCAATTGACATGACCCATAAATGGAATGATGGATATAAATGCAAGATGTACCCTTGAAATCACTACGAACTCTCCTAGTGAGTTGGCAACATACAGATCAGACTTGATTTGACATTTAAACATAAAAAAGTGACAAAAGGATGGGTCAGCATGTAACATGGAGAAAGTGACATGCCAGGATGGTGATGAATAATTTTAAAATATGTGACTCAATGAATCTTTAGACCGAAGCCAAACTAACCATAACTTATTTATACCAAAAATGAAAATGAATCTAGAAAAGGAACATGAAACCTATAACCTAATGAACACCTATGACTCAAAATAAAAACTAAAGTATTTTTTTGACCCTTGAAATTCTATGTGATAACAAGGCCAATCCTTCATACCTTCAATTTTATTAGGATCCACCATACTACATCCTTGTCGACAATATGACTCAAGTACTCCACTTCCAAGGCTCCAAAGGAACATTTAGACTATTTGAAGAAACATTCATGTTGAGAGAGTAGATGTAGAACTTGATCCACATGGTAGAGATGAAATTTCCAAGTTTTACTATAGATGAGAATATCATCAAAGAAAACTGAGACAAAATGACGAAGGAAAAGATGGAAGAAATTACTCACAAGACATTTGAAAGTGGAGGGAGAATTAGATAGGGAAAAGGGCATGAACAAGATATCATATTGACCCTCATGAGTTCTAAATGCAGTATTAGGAATTTCATCCTCTTTCATATGTATCTGGTGGTAGCCGAAACAAAGATCAAGTTTAGTAAAGTACTAAGCACTGCTCAATTCTTCCAACAAGTCATCAATGACATATATGGGAAATTTTTGTTTGATGGTGAGTTTGTTGAAGGCATGAAAGTCTATACACATGCACCAAGTTCCTTATTTCTTTAGTACCATGACCATAGGATAATAATAGGGCTTGGTTCTAGGACATATAACATGCACTTCAAGTAATTATTGAACAATTTTCTAAATTTCATTCTTGTAGGAAAAGTGATGATGATAAGGGTGAATATTGGGAGGAAGGATTCCCAGGACTAGAGGAA
>SNQJ01S0002382.1:244793-256723 GCA_010110895.2 Picea sitchensis
TAATAATAAGTAAAAATATATAATTTTTATTAAAATATGAATAATTTATTAATCAAATATATATAAATGAGAATAAAATTATTTCTATATATTTAAAAGAAAGGAATATCATATGAAAGATACTATATAAAAAGGAAATGAAAGATAAGAGATAGCTCATGTTTATATATAAATAAATATACTCATGATGCAATGTTGTCCTTTATTTTTGATAACTAGTATGTAATGTTAAACATATTAAACATTTAAAATAGTTGCAAAGTATTTTTGAAAATATTGAGTATTTAGAATAGTTGCAAAGTATTTGTTTTCACTTTTTTGCATTGTGTTTTATGATCATGCATTTCTGCATTGTGTCTTATGATCGTGTACTTTTTGTTTTCACTTGGTTGCTTGGCAACACCAATGATACTTTGTCCAATGATATAAGTTTACGTAGGACAATGTCATCTTTCTTGGTTGTTTGTGGACTCACACCATGTGCTCCTTTGAATTATTACTAGACAAATTTCCCAACCATCTCTGTCTTATTACTCCAATGAGTAAATTATCCATCTACCTCCATTCAATGATGTCTCCTCTCAACCTATTATAAATAGAGGATCTCTTCATTGTAATGAGGCAAGTAGATAAAATAGATCAGTCTCTCTTTTGTAGAAGGTTGTTGGTCTTTCCAGTTATCTTGTGCATGTAATATTGTTTTTCTCAATATCTATATGGTATCAGAGAAATTTATGCAAAACCCTTTCTCATATTTTTTGAAAAATCTGTAGGATGTGTGCTCGATTTAGGTGATATCTCACTTGCATTTTTGCAGTCACCTCAGATTCGAGTGTTGGGGTTTGTAAGGTGCTAGTTCCATTTACTACTGGGCATTCTCACCTTTCTCTCTGTTCTCCTTCTATGTGTTACCATTTATCTCATGGATTCCTATGCAATCACATAGCTTGGAGAGCTATGTCCACTTTTCCCTTCGTTGAAGTTGTTGACTTGTGAGATGGGAACATGAATGAAAGTAGCAACGTTGGCTTCAGTTACCAGCGTGTGGCCACCAGAGTTGAAGGAGAAGTTTAAGGGGGACAATTGTGTGCCTCTTGTATAAATAGAAGGCAGAGAAGGTCATAGTTCAAGTTTTGGCTCATGCAATTACTCGACGCAAACCAACAACATAAACTCTGTGCAGTAAATAAACTCAACACAGTAAATAAATTCCGTGCAACTTCGCACAGTAAATAAACTCTACGCACTAAGTAAACTCTGTGCATTCTAACTCCGCGCAGTAAATAAACTCCGTGCAAACTCCTCGCAGTAAATAAAATACGTGCACTAAATAAACTCTGCGTAAATATGGGACCGAGTTCCCAATCGATAAAATCAAATAATTATTGTGTTTAATCAAATTAAAAATAATATGGAGAATGTGATCAAGGAACCAAATGATTTTACAAACTCAAATAAAAAACAAAGTATTAACGGAGAGAACACCTCCGAATATACAATAGTAACTTTTATTCAAAAATATTTTCATAATTGATCGTCACTGATTACAATCCATTTCAGGTATATATACAAAATAAAAATGCCTATTCAATCTTATAAAAAGATTAATCAAGGCGGTGATGGTGTCTCGTGGCCTAGAAAGGTTAAGGCAACCACTGCTAACAAATCCACCGATGGTGTCTCGAGTCATGAAGATTCAAGCCACCGATTTACCATTTGGACAGAGGCGGTGCAATGATTACATCCTGACATACTCCCTCTTAATCATTTTAGAGCAAAACGAACTGAAAATATGTAAAAACAAAATTGTTCTAAACAATGCATTACAACTTGCAGACCCCAATATTTCTTCTATGGATTTTAAATAATTCATTTCCCAAAGGCTTCGTAAAGATGTCTGCAAATTGTTCTTCATATCTGCAGAACTGAACATAAATATCTTTACGATTTACCATCTCTCAAATGAAATGATACCTCATATCAATGTGCTTACTCTGTTTGTGAAAGACATGATTCTTTGATAGTGCAATGGCAGATTTATTGTCACAGACAATTTGGGTTGCATCATTCTGGTCATGCAACAACTCATTCAAGGCCCTTCTCATCCACACAGCTTGACATGCAACTGCAATTGTTGCAACATACTCTGCCTCAGTAGAAGATAGAGTCACAATCGGTTGTTTCTTTGATGCCCATGCCACTACTCTAGATCCAAAACTGAACACATACTTAGATGTATTTTTCCTGTCATCAATGGAACCTGCAAAATCACTATCAGTATATCTGATCAGCTCAAACTTTAAACTTGATGTGTATCGGATACCAAAGTCAGTTGTTCCAACAAGATATCTTAGGATCCTCTTTCCTGCTTGCCAATGAGTACTCTTCAGAGTCTCCATGAATCTTGAAATCAAACTTTCAACAAACATGATATTAGGTCTGGTTGTTGTTAAGTACATAAGGCTTCCAACCAGCCTCTTATACATAGTTGGATCAACATATGATCCCTCATCATACTTGCTAAGATTAATACCAGTTGCCATAGGTGTTGCAGTTGGTTTACAATTCAACATTCTAAACCTTTTCAATACTTCATTTGCATAGTTAGTTTGACAAATGAAAATTTCATCATCAGATTGATCCACATCAATTCCCAGAAAATACTTCATCAATCCTAAATTAGTCATCTCAAACTCTATTTTCATGGCATTTTTAAAATCATCTACAGATAGATCTCCAGTAAAAATTAGGTCCTCAACATATAAACAGAAAATCAAAATTTTACCTTTCTGGTTTACCTTTGTATACAGGGTTGGTTCACTTGGAATTCTGTTGAATCCAACACTGATCAGGTATTCATCAATCCTGCTATACCAAACTTTGGATGCCTTCTTCAATCCATATAAGGCTTTCCATAACTTGTAAACTTTATCTTTGTGTTTATCAATCTCATAACCCAGAGATTGTCTTACATAAACCTCTTCTTCCAAATATCCATTCAAGAATGTAGACTTAACACCCATATGATGCATGATCCATCTATTTTGAGCTGCAATAGTTAATACCATCCTCACAGTGTCAATTCTTGCTACATGAGCAAATGTTTCATTGTAATCAATATCGAGTTGCTGACTAAACCCCTGAGCTACAAGTCTTGCCTTGTACTTTTCATCTTCACATTTTTCATTCAACTTAGTCTTATAAACCCACTTAACACCAATACTGTTTTTACCTTCAATTAAATCTACAAGATCCCAGGTGTTATTTCTTTCAATGGAATCAATCTCTTCATCCATTTCTTTTATCCAGGCATCCTCTTTAGCAGCTTCATCAAAACTTACAACATCACATGCCATTAATGCAAAATTTGAAATCTGATCTACTTCTTCATTCTGATCATATAATTCTCTTAATCTTCTAGTATTTTGTCCTTTGAATCTGTTTCTTAATGAAGCTAAAGTGGGATTTGATTCACTACTTACTTGTGAATCTAATTGATGTACACCATTTCCAGATGGCTCGCCACGCTCATGAGTTATTGGCATTCTAAATTGAGAGGGGTCGAAATCTGGTGATTGCCTTGTTGGACTTCTTGCTGCAAGCATATGTGCATGTGGAACCAACTGTCCACCTCCTTTAGCCTGCTCAACTCCATCATCATCTTCATGGGGTAACACAACTCCCTTTAAAATTGATTTGTCAATACTTCCATCCCAGGATTCATCTTCTTTAAATTGAACATCTCTGTTGATTACATATTTCTGGGTGATGGTATTGTAGAGTTTATATGACCTATACTCTTCATTGTATCCGACAAAGATACATCTCTCGTTTCTGTCATCCAACTTCCTCCTTATTTCTGCAAGGACATGTGCAAATGCAACACTTCCAAAAATTCTAAAATGAGAAACATTGCAAGGCTTACCATCCCAAGCTTCCCGAGGTACACGATTCCTCATAGTCTTGGTCGGACTTCTATTCAAGATAAAAACAAATCAAAGAACTACATCTCCCTAATATTCATTTGAAATATGCTTCTCTTTCAACATGCTTCTATCCATATCCAAGATGGTCCAATTCTTCCTTTCAGTGACTCCATTCTGTTGTGGAGTATATCGAGAAGTAAACTTCCTTTTAATTCCATGAAGATCTCAAAATTCAATGAATTCATTAAGTTTGTATTCACCTCCTCTGTCATACCTTAGGATCTTAATGGTTCGACCACTCTCATTTTCAACCATGGACTTAAGCTTCTTAAAAACATCAAAGGCTTCAGATTTATGTTTCAACAAATACAACCAAGTCTTCCTACTGAAATCATCAATGAAAGTCATAAAATAAACACTACCATTTAAATAAGGTGTTTTCATAGGTCCACATAAATCCATGTGGACAATTTCCAATGGAGCTTTTTCTCTGTAGGAAACACCTGAAACAAATTTCTCTTTGTGTTGCTTCCCAAGTATATATCTCTCACAAGAGCTTGCAGGCTGTTGGATACAGGGAAACCCCTTTACCATCTTCTTCTTCTATAAAATATCTAAGCCACCAAAATTTAAATGACCATATCTCAAATGCTATAGCCAAGATTCATCTAAACTTCCATCTTTATAAGCATTCAAAGAACCACTTAAATCATTTCTCATAACAAGTGGAAACATTCTATTCTTAGTCATCTCTACTCCTGCTATCAACTTTTTACTGGGTAACTTATCATAGATTGTACATACCTTGTTCTTGAAGAACAATTTGTACCTTTTCTCCAACAGTTGTCCAACACTAATAAGATTGCATTTTAAACTAGGCACAAAATAAACATCATCAATATTACTTCTCTGATTATTCTTAGTGTAGACTGGAACTACACCTTTACCATTAACTGTAACCTTACAATCATTTCCCAGTTTTACTTCAGACTGAATACTAATATCAATAGAAGAAAACAAGTCCTTATTACCAGTCATGTGGTTACTACAACCACTATCCAAAAACCAAATATCATTTTCACTTTCCTGAGTGACATTACAGGTTAGAAACAAAAAATTTTGATGATCCTTAGACTCATTTGTGATATGTGCAGACTGCTTTCCAACATCTGCCTACTTCTTCCAACATTTGTTAGAAAAATGACCAAACTTATTACAATAATAAAATTGTACTTTAGTTTTATCATACCTCTGATTTTCTTGTTGCGAGGGTTTGTTGCTACTCCGTCTTAAATTAGGAGGATTCTGTTGGGACTTCTCCTCAGACTCTGATTCATTTTTTTTGTCCCTTCAACCAAAAAGTCGACCTCCTCTTCCATGATTATAAAACCTTTCTCTATCTATGGTAACATGCAGTTGCTATTTGAAGGCATGCTCCAATGATACTTCTTCATATCTGGATATTCTAGATTCATGAGCAACAAGAGAACCAGTTAATTCATCAATTTGCATTAGACTTAAATCCTCAAATTCCTCTATGGGTACAACAACAGGTTCATACTTCTTGGGAAAACTTCTCAGCACTTTCTCAATAACTCTTTAATTCTCAACATCATCTCCATATTGCCTGAGCTGGTTCACTATAGTCATTACTTGAATCATGAAAGTATCAACACTTTCATTATCCTTCATCTTCAGATTTTCGAAGTCCCTTCTCAAGTTATGCAACTTGACTATCTTCACCTTCGACACTCCTTGATAACAGGTTTCAAGAATGTCCCAAGCCATCTTTGAAGAAGCAACACTAGCAATCTTCATAAAAATGGATTCATTTAATCTTTACTGGATTAATCCAAGAGATTTGTTATCCTTCTTCCTATTTTCCTTCAGCAAAACACGATCAACATTAGATAGAGCCAATTCTACTGCAACATCAGCTGGCTCGACATAAACATCAATAACATAAGTCCGCAAATCCTGAGAACGTAAAATCATCCTCATCTGAATATACCAGGAATCATATGACTTGTCTCTCAGGACAGGAACCTGAACTTGAGAAGAACTACTACCAAATGCAACCATTAATAAAAGTTTGAAAGAAATCAAATAAACCTTCATGCAAGGAAAATAAGAGAATAAAATTTGACACCAACAGGAATAATTTGCAATGAACTAAGCAATAGCATAATAGACTACCATCTCTGATACCAAATGTAGAAATAAAAGGCAGAGAAGGTCGGAGTTCGATTTTCAGCTCATGCAATCACTCGACGCAAACCAACAAAATAAACTCCGCGTAGTAAATAAAATTCATACAGTAAATAAACTCAGAATAGTAAATAAACTCCATGCACTAAGTAAATTCCATGCATTCTAACTCTGCGTAGTAAATAAACTCCATGCAAACTCCACGCAGTAAATAAAATGCGTGCACTAAATAAACTTCGCGTAAATATGGGACCGAGTTCACAATCGGTAAAATCAAATAATTACTGTGTTTAATCAAATTAAAACCCATATGGCGAATGGGATCAAGGAACCAAATGATTTTACAAACTCAAATAAAAAACAAAGTATTAAGGAAGAGAACACCTCCGAATACACAATAGTAACTTTGACTCAAAAATATTTTCAGAATTGATCGTCACGATTACAATCTGTTTTAGGTATATATACAAAATAAAAATGCATCTTCAATCTTATAAAAAGATTAATCAAGGTGGTGATGGTGTCTCGTGGCTTGCAAAGGTTAAGGCAGCCACCGCTAACAAATCCACCGATGGTGTCTCGAGTCTTGAAAAGTCAAGCAACCGATTTACTATTTTCACAGAGGCGGTGAAATGATTACATCCTGACGGCTCTTGGAGGCCTCGATTTGTTGTATAAAGATAGAAGAATCTTTGGTGGGGCTCCTCCCCACTTGTCATCATCACATGTTTTTCTCCCTTGTCTCCACCGTAAATTCACAGCTAGATCAAACACCTACCCTCATAAGTTTTATTTTCTTCCATATGTCATCAATTTGGTGATTGTGGCACTGGTATCGACTAGGTAGGAGTGATATTTGGTACATAAAAGAGAAAGAATCAATACTTCATTTCCATAAAATAAGGGTACAACACAAGTTCCCAACTTGTACAAAAAAGCACTCAGCTTGTCCATCTCATTCGACAAAGCTCCCAACCCGTCCGATGGGCCTCTATGCTAAGTGGCCTTAGGAATTGTGAGGAAACATCGATCAGTGGAATTCAAATATCAAGGTTTTATTCTTTGGAATATTTGCTAGATATTTGTTCTTAGATTGACTACAACTAATAAAAAGTCACACGGAGCTCGTGCCACTTTATATCTCCAGTGGGCTCTACACAATCGATGCCCTCAATGTGTAGTAGTAAAACTCCCTTTTCCTGATAAGATACCAATCTGATTGGTGTGAAAAATTTGTATTACAATCTTGAGAGGATGTTTGATCTTCAAATATGCGCCACACGACTTACAATCAAGCCATTTCCTGATCTCTGAGCACATCAAGAGGAGGCAAAGTCAACTTGGCCAAAGTGGCGACAAAGGTGTTGAAGTATCTTAATCATCTAGAATATTGGTATGCTATCTCCTTTTTATTTTTATCCAAGCCACATCCTGTGGTACGTGTGAGTTGTTAAAAATCTTTTGAACTCTTTGCTTAGAGTTTGGGGTTCCATTTTTCTTTTGGATTATACAACTAGATCTTTGTTTTCTTTGTATTGTCAATTGTAAATGGCCGAGTTAAGGATTGTTGATCTCCTAACTCCCCACAAATATCATACATGGAAACTTAAGATGCAATAGTTGTTGCAATCAAAATGGCTTTGGGAAATTTTAGCCGAGGCTAAACCTATATTCACCAAGGGAATAAAGAGGTTCTCCTATCAAATTAAACTTGATGAAGCCATGGGCCTCGTTGGTCTGCAAGTGTCAGATAACTTGTTGTTCCACATAACTGATTGTAAAACTACGAAAGTAAGTTGGGACAAGTTGGCTTCCTTGTTTGGAAAAGTCAACGAATTTTGATCCCTATAATTAGAAGTGGATTTGTCATCACTAATACCGGATGACCAGGCATCCATTGAAGACTATCGTACCAAATTCAGGTTACTGGTGACACAACTAAAAGGGCGTGGAAAAACTAAATCAGATGAAGAGTGCATCTTCTTGACTTTATCCAATCTAAAATTTCCTTATCAGGTATTTTCTTCTGCATTTTGTTCTACTATGGATGCAATATGAAGTGAGTTTAAAATTCCTTTGTTTGAGATTTTTGTGAGCGTCTTACTAGAGAACAATCTAAGATTACTCAATTATATGATCTTTTTGGCTCTAACAATAAGGCTCTTCTAGTTCATACCTCCAAAAATAAGCACAAGACTCGGTATAAGAAAAATAAATATTATTCTCAAGATGGTGAGTCTACCTCCAAGTCTCAGCAGAGAACGAAACCTTTTCCTCATTTTCCATGTCTGGTGAGTCTTTCTCCAACACAAGGAAGAAGAAGTCAGGTGACACCTGGAATTTCTGTGGCGGAGTTGGGCATGTAGAATCTAAATGTTGGCTGAAACTTGAATCTTTGAAGGAAGACATGAGGCAACATAAGATTTTAGTTCTCAAACCTTATTCTACTAGTAAAGGATGTGGTTTATCAGCTCAAGCCTTGTATGCATCTTTAGATAGTTGGATACTTGATTCTGGTGCTTCACACCACATGACTCATTCTCATGAGTTGTTAGATTCTACATCTGAATGTAACATTTCATAGATTGTAGTTGGAGACTCTACAAAACTAGATGTTTTAGAATCCAACACAGTGTAGTTAGCTAAAGGGTGCATTAATGATGTTCTTCTTGTTCCTAACATCTATGCAAATATTCTCTCTCTCTATCATATTTCTCATTCTGGTAATGGGAAAACAATAGAGTTTTCTCCTAATGGTGTAAACATTCGAGAAATAAAAAATATGGAAATTGTTCTTGCATCTCGAAAAGTAGATCATAGTTCTCAACTGTATAAGTTTTCTTCTTTTGAGTCTTCCGTTGATTCCTCTTTCATTGCACATGTTGATGCTTTGAGTAGGCTTTGGAATGTAATATTTGGACATCTCAACTACATATATTTGTAGCAGTTGAGCACACAAAAATTGGTGATTTGTCTTCCTAAAGTTTATTTTATTGATGGATTTTTCCAAGTTGTGTCCTTGGAAAAGAACATCAAGATCCTTTTCCCAACGGAAAAACATGGTGTGCTACAACACCTCTTGAGTTGGTACATAGTGATCTCATGTTATTTACAACTCACTCATTTTTAGGGGCTAAGTATGCACTCACTTTCATTGGCGAATTCTCAAATTGCTCTTGGGTGTACTTTCTTAAGTACAAGAGTAAGGTCTTTTCTACTTTTAAGAACTTCAAGGATTTTGTTGAGAAGCAGTGATCTCTTTCTATCCAGAAACTATGCATAGATAATGGGGGGGAGTATATCAATAAAGGATTCACAAATTTTTATAGAAAACATGAAATTCAACATCAGCTCTTTGTTCCCTAAAACACTCATCAAAATGGTGTTGTTGAAATAAAGAACCAAACACTGAAAGAAAAGGGAAATTGTATCATTCAGTCCAATAACATGGAACGTTCCTTCTCGGCTGAAGCAGTAAATTATGCAAATTACATTTAGAATAGGATGTCTCACCAAACAGTACAACATAAGAATCCAGAGGAAGCTTCAAGCCATGTTAATACTAATGTCTCTACTTTTAGATTATTCGACAGTCCAACATGGGCCTTAATTCTAGTTAAAAAAAACAAAGCTATGGAGAAGAAGAGCCAACCTTTGCTTTTGGTTGGTTATTATTAGGAAATGAAGGAATACAGGTTATTTTGATCCTATAACTAAATAAGTCTTATTTTGAAGAGAAATCTGTTTTGATGAAGGATTCAACCCCACATCAAATACTTCTCCATCCTCATATTTCCATGTTGAAAATGGTGTTGAACATGTTAACAATTTTGATTTATAAGATGACGATAACCATTTTGAATTTCAACATCAACATCAACCAAAAGAAAATCTACCACCTAAACCAACAGAGCATGAGCATATTGAACAAGAATAATTTGATCAAGAACTACATCTAAGAAGGATATTTCATGAGAGAAAGAGGATTGATAGGTATGGATATGAGCCAACGGATTTAAGCTATTCTACCTCATCCTCTTCTCCTATTCAGTCACAAAAAACAGGTGTCTCTTCTTTTAGTCATACTATCTCAAATGATCCACAAAAATTTTATAACGTTGTTGGAATACTTGAATGGGATGCTTTGATGACAAAGGAGTATTCTTCATTGATGAAGAATCACACATGGGATCATGTTTCTTTTCCAAAGGGACAAAAAATAGTTCGTTGTAAATGGGTCTATAGGACCAAATATGCAACATATGGCTCTATTGACAAGAATAAGGCACATCTTGTGGCCAAGGGACTACTCTAAGAGTTGTTCCCTTGTTTCCAATATGAATTCTATATGCCTTGTTATTTCACTTGTTGCTTCCCAACGCTAGTCAGTATACCAAACGGATGTAAGGAGTGCCTTTATGCATGGTGATTTAGATGAGGAAATCTACATGGATCATCCTCTTGGTTTTGTGCAGGAAGCGTCTCTTGTTTGTAGGCTCTGATGTTCTCTGTATGGTCTCAAACAATCCCCTTGGGCTTGGTTATATGAGAATATGGATAGTTTTCTGATTTCTTCAGGGTTTGATCGTTTTCATTATGATCCTACAGTTTACACTCAAATGAAAGACACCAATCTCTTTATTTTGGTTCTATAAGTGGATGATTTAATTCTCATAGGGAGTTATTCATCTATGATTTAGAGTATTCAGAAAGAATTGATGGGATAGTTTGATATGATAGATTTGGGACTTCTGCATTATTTTCTTTTTCTATAGGCTCTTCAGTCTTCCAAAGGAATCTCCATTTTTCAGCAGAAGTACGGACTTGATTTTCTTCAGCGCTTTGGAATGGTTGATTGTAAACCTTTCCCTACTCCATTTCAAGCGGGAGTTTCCCATTATGTCAGTTTCTCCTCACCATGTGTTAATCCATCACTGTATCAACACCTGGTTGGGATTTTATTGTATTTGAACCATACACGTCCCGGCATATCTTTTTCAGTAGGACTTGTCTCTCCGTTCTCTCAAGATCCTCATGAGAGCCACTGGAAGGAAACAAATCACATTTTGAGGTACATTCAAGGTACTACCAATTTTGGCATTCAATACTCTTCTAGTGCTTCTCATCTTGTGGGATTCACTGACTCAGATTGAGATCATTCGATTGATGATAAAAATTCCACATCTGGCTTTGTCTATTTCCTTGGATCCGCACCTATTAAATGGTCTTGTAAAAATAAGTATGCAATTTCTTTATCCTCTATGGAAGTTGAGTATTGTGTTGTATCTCTTTCTAGTCAGGAGGTTATTTGGATTTAACAAGTACTAAAAGAGTTTTTCATTTAGCGGAATCATCCCGCCACCATTTGGTCTGATAATTAAAGTGCCATACACATTTCTCGCAACCAAGTGGAACCTCATCGAACCAAACACATTGAGATCCACATGCACTTCATTAGACAACTCATCCATGATGGTGTTCTCATCTTGGAGTATTTTCCTACTGAAGTGCAAGTTGATGACATCTTCACTAAACCTTTGGCATCACCTCGTTTTCTTCAACTATGATCAATGCTTGGGATGAAGGAAGTTTCCTCATGGGGGTTATATTGAGACCTCCTATCTTCACTTTTTTTATGTTGTTTTCCTCTCTTTACGGGAGGAGTTTTTTTCATATGGGTTTTCTCCTTTTATCCACTTATGAGAGTTTGTATTGGGTACCTTAGCAGGCCTTGTTTCTAGGACCCATTTTTTGAGGCTTTTGTACTTCCCTAAGTTTCACTTATGGGGTGGTGTT
>SNQJ01S0002383.1:0-20934 GCA_010110895.2 Picea sitchensis
AATAAGGGGGGGAAGAGGGGGATGTGCGCACCATTCGTCAGGGGGGGATGGTTACGGATAACTGTTTTTCTATCTGCAGAGAGCCGAGAGCTTTACTGTGACATGGGTGCTCGGATTGAGGCACAAGATTTTCTGGTTGTGACATATTGATCAGGGAGGCACCGAGTTGCTAGAGGTTTTGGGCACGGGGGCCAAGATATCCGTAGATATCCTGGAGCTAGGTCATTTTCCTAGTTGGCAAGGTGGATATTAGTTTTGGGCAGTTATTTTCTGTGCCTGTGGCAGGACTGGACTATGCAGCAAGGCAGCAGGCAACATAAATTAGCATCAAAACCAGGTACTTTGTCAAGTTATGTATTTATTTATTTCTACCATGAATTCAGTATTTAATGATAAATCTAAGATACTAAAGTTTCTGTTATAAAAATCAATATTATGCTTGAAAGTTATTGTTTCAGTTTATTTCGTAAAATGTTTATGAGACTTAATGATGTTTGTAAATATATGGGCATTACAATGGGCTTCTCCCTCTCTACTACTGCGGTGGAGCTATGGAAATGGCCACAAGATTAGCGTTTGGTATTGGGCGTTGGGATCTTTTTTTTTTTTAGCTTAATTTATGTGTTCTGGTTGATGCTAATATGAGTTGTGTTGATTGCATGTTGTGTTGATCTGTTTCGATTTGAAAACCTGCGATTTAATGAGGGGTGTGTTTTTATTGATTCATTTTGAGTGGATGTTGATGCAGGTGCTTGGATTCCACACGTAGTGCATGGGACTTAGTCACCTCCTCCTCGTGGTTCGATTTGGCACTTGTGCATTAGCTCTGACTTAACAATTGTGGCTAACCAATGATGTTGCAGGTGTTGGTTTGTAGCCTGCGTTGTGGGATCCTCTTTTGCGACCTGGTGCTTGGCTCTGGCACTTTGGTCGGAGACTGGGCTTTAATGTGGGCTCCTCCCATACAATTTCATATGTGTGGTGCATTGTATTGTCCCTTGCGAGCTCCTCCCTTGATCTTGGCTTGGGCTTTGGTCTGCGGGCTTGGTTCTACGGGATGAGACATGTGGAATGGTAAGGGCTTGGTGCTTGCGCTTGGCTTCAGTGACTTGTTTGTTGACATGTGGTACTCCGTGCATGTGTTGTTTGTGGCCTTTGGTTCTTGTGGCTCCTCCCCATGGCTTGGTGCATGGTCTGGGTGAATTTTGGAAAAACAGAGTGGGGCAACAACGAGCATTTTCCCGTGTTTATTCTTTTGGTTTGTGGATTTCCAGGTGATTCTTGGTGCAGGGTCGTTGTTATACCTTTTCATCATGAAGGAAATGAATACGTGGGAATTGATCTCTATAGTATGAGAGAGATCCTATATTGAATACAAGCATATGCACTCTTAATGTTTGAGGAAATTCTACGTCGATACTTCGTCACCGAGTAAAAACACGAAATGACATCACTACATATATAATTAGTTTACTTATCCTAAGTAATTCACATCCTGGTACTGGTTAGCTAGAAGAATAGCTACACACTATGTGACAAGAACTTTTGTTGAACAAGTCGAAGGTTCAGATCTTGTTGGAGGACATTGGTTCTATTGGTAGAGAGGAATTTGTAAGAGAAAAAGTCTGTCTTGCCATCTTTCGGTCGTCGAATTGAATTCGGTAGGTCGAAATTTCTGATTTTATTTATTTATATATTTA
This sequence comes from Picea sitchensis, assembly GCA_010110895.2. Classification (NCBI taxonomy): domain Eukaryota; kingdom Viridiplantae; phylum Streptophyta; class Pinopsida; order Pinales; family Pinaceae; genus Picea; species Picea sitchensis. The sequence goes on from SNQJ01S0002383.1 coordinate 1,701, forward strand.
TTTTGTTATTTTATATATAGTTTAAAATGGTATCTAATATAAAATACAATAATTTGTTAGAATGGTTATGGTATGGTAGGTGTAGATCTAATCTGGAAGGATTGAATAAAATCATGAAGGAGTATCGGTGTACCCATCTAACTCATAATTTATCTCGTCAAACTTGGAGATATGGATGAATATATGAAGATGGCTTTATGAAGGCATTGCAGACCAAAAATTGTACATAATTGTGCTATATACTAATGCAATTAGTGATCCTGCTCAGCCAAAAAGAGGATTCAGATCCCATGGAGGTTACAACTTTGAAACTTGGAGGTGGGCCTCTGCCCACCATTTTTATTTATTTATTATATATATATATATATTTGTTCTCTTTTTTTTAATAGTTCTTCCTTATATTTCAATATACACATGAATCTATTTATTTAAAAACAAGTGTTTAAAGTTTGCTTTTTTTTTTTTTTTTGGCTTGCAGGCTAGGTGGAGTTGGAGCTAGAGCTTGGCCCAGATTTATATCTAATCAAGGGTTTCAGGGCCCCTGGGCTGCTTTCAATATATCTATCTATCTATCTATCTATCTATCTATCTATCTATATATATACCCTTTACAGATTATTTAGGGTTGTTTAACTTCTGGGTGGGTACAATGCCATTCCTAATTTGGGTAGGTGGGTAGGCCCTGGTCCAAGTTTTTAAACCAGGGATCTGATACCATGTGTAAGGTCTCTTCCCATGGAGCCTTATAAAGCACAAGCTAAAATAGAGAATGGAGAAATTATATCGTGTACAATTTAATCATCAACTTATAATCATTTATTATTCAACATAAATTAAATTTATGAACAACATGAAAATAAATTTATGTAACAACCACATAACACAACATATTCAACAACTTAATGATAACCACCTAATAAAACATAATCATGAAAATACATACCTTTGTCTGATGTTATTTCTCCAATCTTTGTTTGTCCTCGTTGCTTCTCTACCCAAACTCTGCCCAAAACCGAATCCTTCCTCCCTGCCAGTTAGGAACATAGCCTATCTGACTCCCTAGCTACAGGATTCCATGAGGATTCTTGGCCCTCAAGACCAAAACTCCGAACAACTGATGCACCCCTGTAACAATCCACCCATACTCCAAACCAAACAAGAAAAATACAAACCAGAAAACACAGTCCCTAATCTCAGAAAAAGCTTCCTTTCCCCAAAGTTTCCAAAAGTCCCTCTCTCGAATTCCCTTGCCCCCTCATATCCCCCTCCCATTCACCACCTCCTACCTTCCTTTAATGCCACCCACCTTATCCCTCCATTTAATACCTTATCCCTCCATTCAATACCCTATCCCTCCATACGTAAAGTTTTCTAATAATAAATTAAAAGTTATTAAGCCTTTAATTTGTTACCCAAACATTAAATGTGTTAATTAATCAACATATATTAAACAATAATTAATTAGTTAATTAATTAATTAATATTATTAATAAATAATCATTATTTAACTAATACGCATTAGGAAAGTTAATTATTTAATTAACTATACTTGATAAACCTTAAGAAACTATTGAACTAGGGTTGTTACAGGTAAACTTGGAATCTCCTCTTCAACAATGTCTTCCTTTCTCTGTAGTTTTCTCCTTGCCTCACACTTAATGTTAAGTGTTCATAACAACAAGTACACAAAATCTCTTCCTCCCAGCATACTAGGCAACGTCCTGCCTCCTCACATATGTTATTTATCCCACACTATTTTTGCCTAGGTCTTTTTCCCTCCCTTGGGGATTTTTGTAGATTTCTAAATCCCTGTTTTTCAAGGGATGCCAATGGCCAAAAACCTGATTTTCCACTTTTAATAATCAGCCCGGAGGTAGTTCCAACATGTTTCCCACTCATGGAGTCATGGTCAACTGAATTTAACATGGTTGTTCCATTTGTCTCCCTGCAATAATTAAAACAATATTTTGTTTACATATAAGTGTCATAGTCAAGAAGTTAGTTAGGTCAAGTCAGATCCTTGCCCAATAGTCATAATAATAAATTACAAATTTCCAAATTCAAAATTTGGAATTTCCATAATGGAAAAACAAATTCAAATTTGAATTTACCAGAAACAGGATAATTTTCCTAAAAATTTTTGAATTCGAAATTAATTTATTTTGGGGATGTCACATCCTTTCCCCCTTTAGTAAAACATTGTCCTCAGTGTTCATTACTTTCTTGGAATATGATTGGATGATATTTCGACAAATCTCCCTCCAACTCCCAAATGGCCTCCTCAGGACTAAAGTGTGAACTCTTTCGGCATTTGAACTCTAAGTAAACATGATCTCCCACTTGAAATTCCAAGTGTCTTATTTTCTGGTCTGCATAACTTTTATGTCTGTCCTGTGCCTCTTTAAGTTCTATTGCACCCTTCTTACCATACTTTCCATTTCTTGGAGTATTTCTGGTCCAACCATGAGTCAGTCAACTCGATCGTCCTAGCTAATTGGCGTCGTACACTTTATGTCGTATAGTACCTCGAAGGGGCTCAATTTAGCCAAATTTTGCTACCCATTGTTATATGCGAACTCTACCAAGCGCTAGTAGTCTTCCCACTTATTTGGTTTTGTTCTTACGTACATGCAGAGCACATCTTCTACGATATGATTTGCTCATTCAATCTGTCCATATATTTGTGGATGGTAACTCGTGATGAAATTTAAATTAGTATTTATCCCTTCAAACAATTGTTTCCAAAAGGTGGACGTAAATTTTACGTCTCTATCTTAGATCACTATTTTAGGAACACCATGTAGTCTAAAAATTTCTTTCATAAATATTTCAACGATATTTATAGCTTTAAAAGTATATTTCACAGGAATAAAGTGTGTGGAATTACTGAATTTATTGATTACCACCATAATAGAATCATTTTTTTTCTGAGTTTTAGGCAAACCTGTTATAAAGTCGAGCGACATGGTCTCCCATTTCCATTTTGGCACTGGTAATGGCTACAATAGGTCGGCTAGATGTTGGTGTTCAACCTTAAACTGTTGACAATATTTTCATGTAGCCAAGTATTCTACTATTCACCCTTCATATTAGGCTAGTAAAATAGTTTTATGAGTGCTCTTATTGTTTTCTGGTATCCCGGATGGCCAGAATACAGTTTCTTATGCACTTCTTCCAAGACTGTTAACTTTAATTCTGTTGACTGTAGTATGCAAAGTCTTTTTTTAAACCATAATAGTTCCTTCTTGCCGATACTCAGATATGGTTTATCTGAGTTTATAGTATGGTTTTTTAATTATGCCATTACCTTAGTGTAATTTTCATCGTTGATGTCTGCCGCCCTTATTCTTTGTTCCATATCGTTTTCTTCCCTACTGATATTTATCTCAAATAACCCATGGACTCTTCTACTTAAAGCATCTGCTAACTTATTTTACTTTCCCTTGATATGTCTGACCTCGAAGTCGAATTAGCTCATGAAGGCTAGCCACCTTTCTTTCCTTCCATTAAGATCTTGTTGGATAAATAGATATTTCACACCGCTATTATCCATCAATAGTAAAAAATTTCTACCCATTACGTAGTGTCACCACATTTTTAAGGTGTGTATCACTCCTGCCAATGCTAAGTCACGAGTGACATAATTTCTCTCATGTTCTTTTAATTTCCTGGACTCATAAAAAATCACGTGTCCTTCCTGAGTTAGGACACCACCTATTCATTCTTTACTCACATCAACACATACGGTAAAGTCTTTATCTGGCTCTACTACCTTCAATATGGGTGCAGTTGTTAATAATTCATTCAACTTGTTAAAACTGTCTTGACATTTTTGTGACCAGTTAAACTTGGTCCCTTTATTTTGTAAAGACGTGATAGGGTAGGCTCTCTTGGAAAACCCCTCTATAAATCTGCGATAATATCTAGTGATTCCCATGAATGACCGAATATCCACTACATCCTTGGGTATCAGCCATTCCCTGATGGATTTTATTTTCTAAGGGTCGATGACAATGGCTTCTGCTGAAATTACATGTCCTATATATTGTATTTTATTTTGATAAAAGTCACACTTATCAAATTTTGCGTACATTTTGTGTTTCCTCAATGTTTACAGAACTATTCTTAAGTGTTCTTCATGTTCTTCCTCTATTTTAGAATACATGAGAATATCATCAATAAATACTAGTACAAACTTGTCTTAGTATCGATTGAAAATATTGTTCATCAGGCACATAAACGTGGTTGGTGCATTAGTGAGTCCGAAAGGTTTGTCTACAAATTCATAGTGTCCATATCTTGTTCGAAAAGTTGTTTTTCTTATATCTTCATCCTTTATCCTAACTTGATGATAACTAGATCGTAAATCCAATTTTGAAAAGATCTTTGCCCCACCTACTTGATCAAACAGGTCATTTATCCTCGGTAAGGGGTACTTGTTTTTAATAGTCATTTTATTCAATTGTATATAATCGATACAAAGTCTTAGAGTGTCATCTTTCTTTTTCACAAAGAGGATTGGTGCCCCCCATGGTGAAACACTCGGTCTGATATACTCTTTGTCCAACAATGCTTGTAATTATATTTTTAATTTTGTCAATTCTGATAAACTCATTTGGTAAGGTGCTTTAGAGATAGGGGTTGAACCAGATAGTAGGTCTATGGAGAAGTCTATTTCCCTTCTAGGAGGTAATTCTAATATCTCATCAACAAACATGTCTCTGAATTCATGTAGGAAAACAAAGTCTTCTAACTTTGGCTTATCTTTTTTTTTCTAACAGATTCATTACTTGGATGGCATAAACTTGACATCCCTTTCTCATACATTTCTTGAATTGCATAGCTAAAACTTGTCTAACTGATACAGGTTTCGGTATACCTTGGGTTGTTCTAGTAGTTTCATAATCATATTTATAGTTAAGTGTCTTTGTATAACAATCTAGTAATGCTTTGTGCTTTTCCGACCAATCCATTCCGATCATAATATCATAAGATCCTAGTGGTAGGATGTTCAGATTTGTTCTTATGTTTTGACCATCTAATCTGAACTCGAAATCAGAAATAAAGACAACTACTTTCCTTTTAGTTCTTGTTGCTAGTTGTACTAGCCATGATTTTGTGTTCTTCAATTTCTTAAGTTTATTTGACTCTACTACATCAGGAGTAATATAACTTAACATAGCTCGAGGGTCAATTAAAACAAAAATTCGAGTGTTATTTATTTTACCTTCGATTTCTACCACAGAGGATTGGTGGTCAGCTTGCCGACCATCTATGGTTGCATTTATCTGATGCAGGCTTCTTCCCACGTTACCCACCATCGAGGCTTCCTGCAAATTATGAACCACACTTCTGTTTGTTGATATTAAAACTAGATAGTTCCTCCTTAAATGAGGTTCTCCACATTCCCATCACTTTAATGGTTCGTGGGGGTTGTCCCCAAACTTCTTCATTCCCATATTTACCAGTTTACCTCTACCTTGCGTATTTGAATGGTTGGAGTGAAAATATTTTCTCGAAAATCTTTTTATTGCATTTCGTTAAGGAGCTGGCTGGTATCTCTTCTTCCATTGGTTCATTTGATCTTATTTCTTATCCTTCGAGGCTTTGCGAAACTTTGTTCGCTATTTATACTGGTCGTAAAACATTCATTCATTTCTAAATACTTCACTTAAGGATTTGGGGTTGTCAAACTCAATTTTGTCCCAGTAGGACTGTGGTAAACAACTTAAGAATCGCTGAATTTTTTCCTTATCCTCCTGGATGTAAGGTACGAACCTTAGTAATTCCAAGAATTTATTTATAAGGTCCTGTATTGTCATCTGTCCAAGTCTTAACTCGTAAAATTCTTTCATTTTCCTTTCATAGTAGCTTTCAAATGGGTATTGTTTCTTGAAATATTTCTTAAAGTCAGACCATTCCATCTGTTTCTCCTTTAGGCCCTTGGCCAATTTCAAGTATTTCCATAAAATGTTGGCCTTCCCTTTTAGATTGTAAATGGCCATTCTAACCCTCATATTGTTGGAATAGTTATATATCTAAATGTATTTTTTGATGTCCAATAACCATGCCTTAGCTACTTCTCCTGTTCTAGATTCTCCATCAAAGGTAGATGGTTTAATTTTCTTGAATTCTCCTTCGAGGTGGTCTACTTGTTTTATCTTTCTGTCTGTTTTTGTTTTATCCTCAGCTAAAGGTGTACCTTCAGATGAACTGTCTCCTTTTTTTGTTTAAGGTCCATATTTCTTGGAAGCCCTCTTGCTAACTTCTTTGTCGTTATTATCGTCCTTTGGGATTTTCTTTGTCACTATACTCCGCAACATGACTTCATTAATTTCATGTTGTTCCTGTTGAGATTTCTTTAGTTTTTCATTATGTAATGTCCCCAAGGTCGAGCCCTGTTGTAAATCATGTCTATGAAGTATAAATCTTGCATTATGAATTGTAATTATGTTTTATAGGCTTGTGAGCCAAGTTTATATAAGTTGGTAGGATTATATGTTAATAGGTCAGAGAGCCTAAGTGTTAAGGCCGGGAGCCTGCTTTTGTATATGTAATCATGAAGAACATTAATAAAAATATAAACACCATTGTGTGCAGACTGACCACGATGAATGAGTGATGGAGGACTAAGCTTCCAAAGAGTGGGTAAGGGATTGGGGGATAGAAGGTTGGGAAGAGAGGCTAAGTGTTGAGCCAAGGGGCTTAAGTCCTAGGGAATAATATTTTAATATTATTCCAAAATCCATGTGAAATATTTGCTTTGTCCTAAGTTCTTGGGGAGGAACACATGCTGATGGAGTGCATGCAACATCATGGGTGAAATATGTCGACTCAAGCGCATGCAGTTAAAACCAGAGAAGTGATTCATGTTGGGGGTTCCTCCTCCATTCGACCATCGATTGTCTGAATCGTGAATCTCATGGCCCCTGTATTCAACCTCTGCATACCCTCACACATATTGGAAACTAGAAAACCATAATGTTTTCCTGAGAAGTCGAGGTATTAGTCCTGTGAACCGTTTGAGTTTCTGTTCGACCTTTGCGTTAATTCCTTGTCATGCACCCTGAAACCAGTGACAAAACCATGGATTGAGCCATGTCACCTATGTATGCTATGAGCCCCGCCCATTCTATCTTACAGGGTTGAGTCTGTACCCAAACTATCTTTTGGTTGCTACCTTCTGTTTTTCCTGAGTGGAATTGACCAGTTGTTGTTGTTGTTATCCTCACCTTGTAGAAATTGGGCTGAAACTAGTTGAAGAAGTGGGTTGTCAGGCCCGTGGTTGAAGAGGCAGGTTGTAAGGCTTGTGAGAAACTCCCTCCAGGTGAGAGAGTCTGCTGGGAAGTGATTTTCTCCTAGAGAGAGTCCAACACAAGCTACGGAGCTCTGAGACTTCCTGATCCGGCCTATTGCCGAGACCCAAAGAGGGAGGTGAAGCACTGATGGACTATGATTTTGAAGGTGTATACTCCTGGGAGAAACAAACATGTGGGGAATGAGAGTCTATTAGTTGTGGGCGTAAGAAGGCATCTTGGGAAGAATACTTTCAGTTATTCTGTGAATTTTTCCCTATAACCTCAGCCTAGACTAGGATTCCTTGCCTGGGGTTGAGCTTAGTCCCAGCTCGGGGGTGACCCACTGCTGAGAGTGATGAGCAATGTGGTCAAAGGTTGGGAGGTTCATGGAAGGCCTGCACGTGGTTGATGGAATTACGAGGGTTTCAAAGATAAGTATCAACTTATGCTTAAATTTATGTTTTGCATGCTTGTGATGCTTATATGTATCATGTATTCTGTTGTGCATATGAATTACTATTAATGCCAGGGATTATTTATGTTAGCAGTAATATTTTGTTTACTGTGATTTAAATGTGTTTAATTTGATTTAAATGCATGCTATTAATTAAGTAGGAGAATGATGTTGTTCCTCATAGTAGTGTTTGTCCAACTAGCGGGATTACGACCGGGTGGGGGGGGGCATTACAGTTTGGTATTAGATCCTAGTTTCAATGCTGACCCTGGATGGGTTAGATAAGTGGTCTTTGAATTGAGGTTTTGAGAAGGAGATTATGTCTAGAGGACTAATTTCAGACCTCCAAATGTCTCTGAGTGTCAACGGACTACTTGACCATGTTACAAAGCTTAGGAGGTGTAGCGGTATTATAAAACTGCAGCCGGTGTGGTATATGGCCACATGGAGAGAGATAACTCCACACCAGAAGTGTTGGAGCCATGGAATCTATTTGGGATGAAAGGATAACCCTCACAACCGTTAGATCTAGAGAACGTACATAAGGTTTAAAACCCTTTGGAGTTACACAAAAGTGTGGAAATTGCGATACGTGAAATCCCGAATTCGTCAGGACCGTCCATCGGAAAGGATGCGTGGACATCGATCAACCTTTCGCTGACTCATGACCTGAAATGGTCTAAGGGTGAGTTCGTGAGAATTCATGAAACACAAATTCACGATTGGATCACAACTGTCGATCTAAAGAGAGATCTGGACCGTTAATTCTCTAGGAAGAAATCGACATTTCAGGAATGGGGAGGACGAAGGTGGAAACTATTTCGACCTTGTGACACATGAAATCTTGATACGCGAAATGTTGATGAGATCTAAGTCGTCGGATCGTGAGGAATCGTGACCGTTGGATCATTTCGTGAATTCATGGATCGTGAACTTGGAGCGCAGGCCAAATTCTTGGTCACTCCAAGTCCCGAATCACGAAAAGGATTAACAAGGGTAGAATCAGACAGTGGAGCGCTTCTAGGAAGAAGTGTTGAAATCCCATGAGTTGTCGAATCAGGCGAGGTTCACAGTCGTTGATCTCATACATGAATTTCCATATTAGAATTCGGGGATTGAAGTGACAAGAGATTTGGAGTCGTTGCATCGCGAATTCCTAGTTACCAAAAACTAGAAACCCTGAAATCCCGAAAGGATCTACACCGTAGATCATAGGAGAGGAACTTGACCATTCGATCAAGTAGATGAATAGACCATAACTTCAGAATTTCAGCAAACAAAAGTTCGAGATGCATAGGTACACGAACTCCTGATGCCCGAAACTCCAAAATGAAAAGTGAAAGTAGTGGGCCCCCTTGACATTGCTGGGAGTGAGGTGGACCATCTTAAGGACACCATGTGTCATTACCTCGGTGGGCGAAACCTGTGATGTGGGCCCAGAGGGTAAGGAAATCAAATTTTTGGAAGTCAAGAGTTGCAGAGGGAAGTAAGTGCGAGAACCTCCGAGACCAAAACCCCAAAACCCCGAAATCCAGAAACCCGAAGTTCATTTGGAGAGCCTTGTAGAACCTAGTAGTTTAGCATTTGGTCATGACCCATGATCGTATGGTTTAGGGACTAAGGAAACGGGGGTATCACCCGAAAAATTACAGAGCCGAGCAGAGCTTGAAAAATTCATGAAATCAAAACATTTTCTTATTCAGATTGGTTTTGAATGTGTGGAATTTGTTAAGAAGAGATGGCCTGACAAATTCTGGTTGTCTACACATTGTGATTGCAGAAGTTTGATGAATGCCATAACCGATTAGAATTTCCATGGAGTGTAGAGAAATGGAAGAGGTGCAGATTGCCTCCAATTCAGAGAATGAAAGAGAAGGAAGGGATGTCAACTTGGGAGTCTAAGGATCGAACTCCAATCGGCATGGAAGAGAATTGGATAAGGAAGGACATATGATGAAAATCATTGAAATATTGTAGAAACATGCCTAGGCTCGTCGAGCCAATAGCCGAAAGCTCATGAGAGTCAGGGATAGGAAGGGTCAATTCAAATTAAGGATCTTGAAGAGTCTGGAAAGAATAGAAAAGAAATTGGAAAAGGAGAGTGGCTCAAGGAAAACAGGGAGTCGCAGGACCCCTAAGAGAAAAAGAAGATCAAGGAGTGTTAGTAGACATTGTCGTCACTCCCCAAATCATTTCGATAAGGAAGCACACAATAGTTCAAGCCCATCTCCTACCAGAAAGTATTGAAAATCTGGAGTAGATGAATTGAAAGGGGAGATGAATAAGATTAAGCCTCCTACGTTTGATGGAGAACATAAGAAGGAGGAAGATGCCGAAACATGGTTGATTGGCATGAGAAAATATTTTCAACTGCAGAATTATTCCTCTCAAGCAGAAGGAAAAATTGTGATGAGCTTGTGCAGGTGCAACTCATTAGAGAGAAAGATATCACATGGAATGAATTCAAGAGGTATTTCGAGAGGGAATACCTAACTAAAAGATACTATGACAGAAATATGAAGGAGTTCTTCAAACTCAAGATGGGCAACATGACCATTGATGAATACAAACAAAGGTTTTTGGAATTACTGAAGTATGTTCCATTCATCAAAGATGAGGCTATCAATATTTAGAGGTATCTGAGTGGACGACCACCTCCCATTGGTGACAAGATTCAGTATGATGATCCTAAGACTATGTATGAAATGATAAGAAGAGTGAAGTGCTTATTTGAAAAACAAAGAGAAAAGCCTACCTTTCGGAAGGCTTGGGATGAGCAGAATAAGTTTAAGAAAGAACAGAGGCAAAAGGGAAACAATCCTCCCTTTTTGAGAAATATTCCTCAAGGACATCCATCATTTAGAGAGTCGAGAATGGCTGAAGTGGGAGAACAAATGCAGAGACAAATGCCAATTTAGTGTTGGGTCTATAAAGAGAACCACAAGTACAAAGATTGTCCCCATAAACATGGCAAAGCAAGAGATGTCCATAATATTCAACAAGCTGAAACAATGGAGGAGATGGGCAGTAGAATTCCAAGGATCTATGCGGCCCTGGACAACAAGCAAGCTGAATTTCAGGTACATATGATTGAAGTGGAAGGTATGATTAACAACCAACCATTTATTATTTTAATTGATTCAGGGGCTATCCATATTTATGTAGATCCTAGGGTGGTGGAAAGTTTGCATTTGATAAGAAGAAAACATGAAAAGTCTTGGTTAGTGCAATTGGCTACAGGGACCAAGAGGAAAGTCACTGAGTTGGTTAAGTTCTGTCTGGTGGACATGAAGGGATTGAGCATGAAGGCTAAATTGAATATTCTGCCTTTAGGCTCTTATGACTCTTTAATTGGGATGGATTGGTTGGACCAACATCATTCCCTCCTGGACTGTCCTAACAAGGAATTTACATTCCTGGATGAGGAGGGGAATCAGAAAATAGTCTAAGGAATTCCCATAGTTGTGGTTGTTAGAGAAATCTCAGCAATGCAGTTGAAGAAGTGCTACAGAAAAGGCTATCAATTGTTTGCAGCCCCTATGGATGAAGAAACCAGAGATGAAGCCTCAAAGATTGGAGACCATGCAGTACTAACAGAGTTTGAAGACATATTTCAGGAGGTACCTAGACTACCTCCGAAGAGAGATATCGACTTCTCTATAAATTTGATGCCTGGAGCAGCTCCAGTGTCAAAATCTCCTTATAGAATGAGTATGCCAGAGCTGAAAGAGTTGAAATCATAGCTTGAAGAGATTCTAAAGAAGGGGTACATTCACCCAAGCATGTCACCTTGGGGTTCTCCAGTCCTGTTCATGAAGAAGAAGGATAGGACGTTGAGGCTGTGCATTGATTTTAGACAGTTGAACAAAGTAACTGTCAAGAACAAGTATCCTTTGCCGAGGATCGACGATCTTTTCGATCAGTTGAAAGGTGTGAAAATATTTTCTAAGATAGATCTCAGATCAGGATATCACCAGGTAAGAATAAAATGTGAAGACATCGACAAGACCGCCTTTAGAACAAGGTATGGTCATTACGAGTTCATAGTGGTACCGTTTGGGTTGTCAAACACACCTGTTGTTTTTATGTGCTTAATGAATGGTGTATTGAGGGACTATCTAAACAAGTTTTTCATAGTCTTCCTGGATGACATTTTGGTGTATTCCAAGTCAGAGGAAGAGCATGAACAACACCTGAGGATGGTGTTGCAAGTGTTGAGAGAACACAAGTTGTATGCCAAGTTGAGAAAATGCTCGTTTTATCAAAGGCAAATCCATTACATGGGGCACATTATTTCAAAAGAAGGGATTGTCATGGATCCTGAGAAGGTTGAGGCCATCAGAGAATGGTCAGCAACAAGGAATTTCATGGAAGTTAGATCCTTTATGGTTCTAGTGGGCTATTACAAAAGGTTTATCGCAGGGTTCTCAAAGATAGCTCACCCTATCTCTTCTTTGCAGAGGAAGGAGAAACAATTTCAGTGGACTGAAGAGTGTGAGAAAAGTTTCCAGCGATTGAAGGAGTTGTTAACCAACGCTCCAATCTTGAGGATTGCATATCCAAATGTCGATTTCGTAGTATGCACTGATGCATGCAAAGAAGGACCGAGAGGGGTCCTTAGTCATAACAGATTTGTAATCTATTATGAGTCGAGAAAGATAAAAGAGCACGAAAAGAATTATGCCACTCACGATTTAGAGTTGGCAGCAATCGTTCATGCTCTGAGGAAATGTAGACATTACCTCATGGGAAGGAGATTTGAATTAAGAATAGACCACAATGGTCTGAAATATTTGTTTGATCAACCAACCTTAAATGCTAGACAAAGTAGGTGGCTAGAATTTCTTTGTGAGTACGACTTTGAGATCAAGCATATCAAAGGAAAGGAGAATAATGTGGTCAATGCACTCAGCACGAGGGTGAATGCATTGCATGCTACAACCATTAGCATGTATTAGATTGATATTAAAAGAAGAATTCTGGAGGCTGCAAATGTAGATCTGTAGTACAGAGAATTGGTAGCTAAGCTAGAGCAGAGTAAGATGCCACAAAAGATGGAAATTTATAAATTGGAAATAGATGGGATAATGCTGTACAAGAACATAATTTTTGTACCCAATGTCTAGTGCTTGAAACAGATGATTTTGCAGGAGATCCATAATGTGCCTTATGCAGGGAACCGTTGATATCAGAAAATAGTAGCAACGGTGAAGAGCCGTTATTTTTAGCTGGGTATGAATAGAGAGATTGTTGAATACATCGCCAAATGTATGGAGTGCCAGAAAGTTAAAGCTGAGCATAGGCACCCAGCAGGGTTGCTGCAACCTTTACCCATTCTTGAGTGGAAGTGGGAAGTAGTGACAATGGATTTTATTATGGGATTGCCTAGAACAACCAAGCTGCATGATTCGATCATGGTGGTGGTGGAAAAGATTACAAAATCTACCCATTTTATTCCACTGAAAACTACTCACAAGGCATCATATGTTGCTGACATTTTCATGAAGGAAGTGGCACGATTGCATAGAATTCCTAAAATGATTGTGTCTGACAGAGACCCGAAATTCACCTCAAATTTCTGGAAAGGATTGTTCAAAGGATTTGGAAGGAATCTGAACTTTAGTATAGCTTATCATCCCAAGTCTGATGGACATACAGAGAGGGTGAACAGAGTAATAGAAGACATACTAAGAATGTATGTGATGGACAAAACATCAAGATGGGAAGACTACCTGCACTTGGTAGAATTTGCCTACAACAATGGGTATCATGCATCGTTGAAGATGATACCATTTGAAGCACTTTATGGAAGAAAGTGCATTACTGTAGTGAGATGGGATAATCCATCTGATATAGAAGTAGTTGGGTTAGAGTTGCTCAAGGAGATGGAGGACCAAATGATAAAAATTAAGCAAAATTTGAAAGATGCCCAGGACATGCATAAAAGTTATGCTGATAAGAACAAAACCCATAGAGAGTTCAAAGTGGGTGATCATGTTTTCCTGAAAGTGAAAGCTAACAAGAGTTCTCTGAAGCTGGGAAGTTGCACCAAGTTGGCAGCCAAATTTTGTGGTCCATTTGAAATCCTGGAAAGGATTGGACCAGTTGCATATATGCTTGCATTACCTGCATCTATGACTATACATAATGTGTTTCATGTTTCAATACTTAAGAAATATATACCAGATGCTAATCATGTTATAGATTGGAATGTGATTTAGGTGGAACAAGAATGTGTCCTACAAGTGCATCATGTGCACATATTGGAAAGGAAAAACAAACATCTCTGGAATCAAGCTATAGGGCTTGTAAAGGTTCAGTGGACCTGATACGGTCCTAAGGACATGACATGGGAGCATGAAGATGTTATGCGGATAGAGTATCCACATATTTTTGAAAATTTTGAAAATCTTGTAGATGCTGTGTAAAGTTGCACTGAGAATAGTGCAAAAATAAGGGGAGGGGATTGTAATGTCCCCAAGGCCAAGACCTGTTGTAAATCATGTCTATGAAGTATAAAGATTGCATTAGGAATTGTAATTATGTTTTATAGGTTGGTGAGACAAGTTTATATAAGTTGGTGGGCTTATGTGTTGTTAGGTTAGAGAGCCTAAGTGTTAAGGCTAGGAGCTTGCTTTTGTATATGTAATCATGAAAAACATTAATAAAAATATAAACATTGTTGCGTTCAGACCAACCACGATGAATGAGTGATTTGGAACTAAGCTTCCACAGAGTGGGTAAGGGATTGGGGGCTGGAAGGTTGGGAAGAGAGGATAAATGTTGAGCCTAGGGGCTTAAGTCCTAGGGAATAATATTTTAATATTATTTCAAAAGCCATGTGAAATATTTGTTTTTTCCTAAGTTCCTGGGGAGGAACGCATGCTGATGGAGTGCATGCAGCATCATGGGTGACATGTGTTGACCCAAGAACATGCAGTTAAAACCAGAGAAGTGAGACGTGTTGGGGGTTCCTCCTCCATTCGACTGTCTATTGTCTTAACCATGAATCTCGTTGCCTCTATATTCGACCTCTGCATACCCTCATGCATCATGGAAACCAGAAAAGTGTAATGTTTTGCTTAGAAGTCAAGGTATCAGTCGTGTGAACCATTTGAATTTGTGTTCGACCTCTGCGTTACTTCCTTGTCACACACCTTGAAACCAATGACAAAACCGTGGATTGAGCCATGTCACCTATGTATGCTATGAGCCCCGCCCATTCTCTCTTGTAGAATTGAGTCTGTACCCAAACTGTCTTTGGGTTGCTACCTTCTATTTTTCCTGAGTGGAATTGACTAGTTGTTGTTGTTGTTATCCTTACCTTGCGGAAATTGGGCTAAAACTGGTTGAAGAAGTGGGTTTTCAGGCCCGTGGTTGAAGAGGCAAGTCGTAAGGCCTGTGAGAAACTACCTCCAAGTGAGAGAGTTTGCTGGGAAGTGGTTTTCTCCCAGAGAGAGTCCAACAACAACTACGAAGCTCCGAGACTTCCTGATCTGGCCTGTTGCCAAGACTGAGAGAGGGAGGTGAAGCACTAATGGACTATGCTTGTGAAGGTGTATACTCCCAGGAAGAACACGCATGTGGGGAATGAGAGTCTATTAGTAGTGGGTGTAAGAAGGCATCCTGGGAAAAATCCTTCTAGTTATTCTGTGCAGTTTTCCCTATAACCTCAACCTAGACTACGATTCCTTGCGTGGGGTGGAGCTTAGTCCCAACTTGGGGGTGACCCACTACTGAGAGTGATGAGCAGCGTTGTATAAGGATGGGAGTTTCATGGAAGGCCTGCACGTGGTTGGTGGAATTACCAGGGTTTCAAAGATAAATATCAGCTTATGCTTAATATTATGTTTTGCATGCCTGTGATGCTTATATGTATCATGTATTCTGTCGTGCATATGAATTACTATTAATGCTAGGGATTATTTATGTTAGCAATAATCTTGTGTTTACTCTTTGTTAAATGTGTTTAATTTTATTTAAATGCATGTTATTAATTAAGTATGAGAATGATGTTGTTCTGCATAGTAACGTTTACCCGACCAACACGATTACGACCGGGGGGAGGCATTACACATTGTCATTTTTGAAAACCTGCAGTTCAACGATGAGATTCCTCATTGTTTCCAGAACTTCAGTGGGTGATCTTCTGTTACTATATTGTCTCTGATTTTCCGGAAGTCTTTGTTCAGGATTCCCATCGATTCCTATTTCCCCCTCATCCCGTGGTGCCATGAATAAGAAAAAACAGAAAAGATTTTTTGTTTGTAACAATAAAGGTTTATTAGTTTTACATAAACAAAAACATATACTTAAGTAAATTAGATGGCCCTGTTCAAGGTTCAAGTGTCGTAAATAATTTCTCTGATACCATATGTAATGTACTTCAAATTTACCATACATTTTTTTTTTCTATGAGGCATTGATCTCCCATTTCATCCTTACATGATTGTTGATTGAGGAAAAATATTTATTAAAGTTATAATCTTCTTGTCGTAACTTAAGTTTGTCTCAGCATATGGTTCCATTTACAAACCTCTCTAATCTATAGGTTGTAGGAATTTATATGATAAGACCTCCAAGGGTTTTAGTAATTCTCCCCTTTTGATTCCAATCCCCACCTAGACATAAATATCTATACCTCGAGACTAGCCTTAAGACGTCTCTCTCCCTACAGAAAGGAGCCTTAAGGGTTACATGTAAAACTATTTGAAAGGTCCATTCGAAAGTGAGTAATGGATTACTATATAATATATACGTATATTCACGGGGTTGGAGATATTCCATATGGTTGAAGAAATGCCTTAGTGGTAATATCTTAGCATTATAACATGGTCCCGATTAAATACATGACTCCTATTCGTCACATGCCAATATCTTTACTCAACAATTTTTAGGTAGCAAGATCCTTATTTAACTTTTGTTTAACTAAACTTTGTCCCAACCGAATTTCCTTCGAATACATAACTAATTGTGCCAATATAGTTGAGGTAAACGAGTTCCCAACCCATTGAATCTCGAAGGGACTCATTTACTTTGCAAATGTTTCGAGGTGAAAGAATAGACTATTGTTAGAGGGAAGTTAAGGCTCTATTTCCATCATTTAATGGAAACTTAAGTAGGCGAGTTTCAATGCTCTTACCTGGCCCTTCGTCCAGTCCAGTTCCGCCAGCTCTTTCCTTGCACATGGATAGGGCGTCCTTCGTACTGCAACATTTAACCTCATAGGTAACGTTTTTCTCTTAGGTTTTTACTGTGTCTACTGTATCATTATGGGGTTTACGAAAGGTTGTGCAAAGTATTTTCTTACTAAATCATTTCACGATTTGGGGAGAAACACTACCCGGAGGAATGATGACACCATTCGCCTTTCCTCGTAAGATTTTTGTTGGCTCTGTGCTCTAGTTAAGAAGTGGGGTTTGAAAATTTTCAAGTATATTAACAAAATCATCTAGTTAAACTTATTTTTCTTTTCTTGAACCTATCATTATCATTTCCCTCTACACCCATCTTGGATTATTTCTTGCTCTCAATAGGTAAGGCCTATCGTGGATTTATCCTTTAATTTCTTGAGTACCTTAGGTTCCCTGGAACCTTGTTCTGTCTTATGGGATTTACGCGTGTAATGTATCTTTGGGGTGAAATCGTTTCTGGGTTTTTCATAACCTGAATGTCGTTACTCACTTGAAGTCTCCCGCTAGAGTAAGTAGAGGTTGGAGGGAAAGCTTGTCGTGGAACTGTGCGTAGTATTAACATGGAGTAAGTTTTGTTTTATTAATCTAACACACCCAATACCAGTTCCTTCCTATCCGATTTTTCAAGGGATGGGGTTTACTTTATTTTCACTTCCTAGGGTTCCGTAGTTCATGATTAGCATTACCCATTACAGTCTATGAGTAAATTCTGATGTTGGATCCTCATGAGACTGTGCGGGAGTCGCATTTTCTTTCCTTTTTGTCTAACACATTACTATTTAGTGTCCCTAGTACATGACCACTACGATTTCCTCAAAAGTTTAAAAGAGAAACCCTACGACATATGAGGTCCTTTTCTTTCACATATGTTACTTGTCATTTAACATTGCCTGCATCATTGAATTTAGTAGAAAGGTATCCCTGTAATGATTATCGAATTTATAAAAAAATACTCGTGCTAATTCGTTTCTGAGGGGTTTTAAACTCGACAGATTAGGTAGTCTCTCTGTGTGAAAGGTTTGTAATATATCTTTGCATCATTTAGACATTAAGAAGACTATTATTATTCATTGTTTTATTTCATTCAATTTGATTGTGACTCGATATAATTTCTTTATTTTGTTTCAATTGTTCAAGAGATCTTGTATGTATCACTAATGATGGGCCTTGTTGTTGTGAGGACCCATAAGAGATCATACGACATCCTCCTCCCTCGCAAGAACATCTAAGAAGACAAAAGGCGATGGGGAAAGGATTCGAACCCATGCATCAACAAGATAACTATGTTTCTGAAAGGTATAACATCGGTTTAACTTTTAAGGTCCTATTGTAATCTAATTTTATTTGTTATTTATTCCTCGAATAAAGACTAATATTTACATGACTTGAATACTTGCATTGTCTCCATTCATACAAGTCTCGGATACCCATTCCAGCCTTCTGTGTAAAAGGTATTATGGTTTTGAGCCTCTCACTTTTCGGCTAACTCTAAGGGGATCATGATTCAACTAGCTCTATTATTACTAGCTCTATGTCTACTGTAATGTTTATTGGAGTAAACCCTTGGGGTCATTCTTCCATTAATGGAATAACGCCAGTTCTTGTATAAGTATTGAGTCTATAATTGAATGAATAGCCTCATCAACTATGTAATATAATTCTTTTCTTGAATTATTAGAAAGACAGTCCTCGCCGAATTTACTTTGAATGATAATCTGTACTGAAGTAATTCTTTCTTTCAAATTTGAACACTATACTTATTATTTATGCCACTCGACTCTGTTCTAAGCCATTGTATTAACTCGTTAAAGAAAGGAAAGAGTTTCCCATAGTTTTATAATATATTCCTTGATATTGTTTGGTCTACTATAGTTAATTTAAATTGAGTGAAGTACATTGATTGTTTCTTTCACTAGAGTATTCCAACTCCTATGCATTTAATTTATAGTTATGGTTGTGTGTTTGTCGAAGATTTTTCATATTCAGAGTATAGGAAATAATGCTTATGAATACATTCATGTATATAGATGGATATACGTATTTGTTTATGTAGGCACTAGGCTCTGCATTTCATGATCATGCCTGCCAATAGAAATTATATATATACTTGTTACAGTTCTAATGTGGAAAATGGATTGGTTCGAGGTAGCTTAAATATACACTTAGTAGTAGATAGAGACCCATTTTCATTTATGAATCTGAATTTGTGCTTGCAGAAAATACTTACTTCATATATATATACTAGTTTTAATATGTTCATGCTTAGATGTTTTACACCATAAATTTCA
>SNQJ01S0002383.1:21048-40337 GCA_010110895.2 Picea sitchensis
TTGTCCACAAATTTATATGCGTGACTAGAAGCATAGTAACTTAATGATCGCTTCTACAACCAAAAAAACAGAGAGCGTAAGAAAAATGCTGATGTTGTGGCCTTTCCATTTGCATTTGCGTTGCTGAGACACGGAGTGGTTTTATAACAGTTTTTTTGGGCAGGATATTAATGACAAAAACACATAGTTCGGTAATTCATGGAAAAAGATTATGGAATGAAATTATAACAGGATAACAGACTAAATCTAGATATAACTACCTAGTCCTGTACGAAATATTAAACCTCAAATCCAAAGTAAGTCTTCGTAATCATGTAATAGCACTGCATTAAATGTTGATCCATCTTTGCATTATGGTAATGTACTGCATTACAAAGTAAGTATTCATAATCATGTAATAGGACTACATTATGGAATCCTTATACCCTTCAAGTTTATCACTGCGAAAACATTTCAGTACAATGAAACGAACAAAACAGTAGCATTAACACACCAATCCCAACCCATAGGAGGCTAGTGCTGCTAGAAGCTGCAGTCCTGCTTGGCTCCGTTTACGCCAACTGTGAGGCATATCTTGCACTTAATAAGCAACGCAGATGGCATAAAGGGAGCCAGGCAGATCTACTTTGTCTCTGTAGTGGTGCTGTGCCTCCTATTTCTATCTTGCTGCTGCATAATAGTACAGTAAAAACCAATGTCATTAAATAAAGGCACCATTTATTTTAGATCTAAACTAATGCACCGCTGAAAATGAAGGTGAAGGCGAAGGCGAAGGGATTGTCATGGATCCTGAGAAGGTTGAGGCCATCAGAGAATGGTCAGCAACAAGGAATGTCGTGGAAGTTAGATCTTTTATGGGTCTAGTGGACTATTACAAAAGGTTTACCGCAGGGTTCTCAAAGATAGCTCACCCTATCTCTTCTTTGCAAAGGAAGGAGAAACAGTTTCAGTGGACTGAAGAGTGTGAGAAAAGTTTCCAACGATTGAAGCAGTTTAGATCTAAAATAAATAGAGAGGGTGAACAAAGTAATAGAAGACATACTAAGAATGTATGTGATGGACAAACCATCAGGATGGGAAGACTACCTGCACTTGGTAGAATTTGCCTAGAACAATGTGTATCATGCATCGTTGAAGATGATACCATTTGAATCACTCTATGGAAGAAAGTGAAATACTGTAGTGAGATGGGATAATCCAGCTGATAGAGCAGTAGTTGGGCCAGAGTTGCTCAAGGACATGGAGGACCAAATAATAAAAGTTAAGCAGAATTTGAAAGATGTCGAGGACATGCAGAAAAGTTATGCTGATAAGAATAGAACCCATAGAGAGCTCAAAGTGGGTGATCATGTTTTCCTGAAAGTGAAAGCTAACATGAGTTCTCTGAAGCTGGGAAGTTGCGCCAAGTTGGCAGCCAGTTTTTGTGGTCCATTTGAAATCCTGGAAAGGATTGGACCAGTTGCATATATGCTTGCATTACCTGCATCTATGACTGTACATAATGAGTTTCATGTTTCAATGCTTAAGAAAAATATACCAGATGCTAATCATGTTATCGATTGGAATGTGATTTAGGTGGAACAAGATGGTGTCCTACAAGTGCATCCTGTGCACATATTGGACAGGAAAAACAAACAGCTCTGGAATCAAGCTATAGGGCTTGTAAAGGTCCAGTGGACGTGGTACGGTCCTAAGGACGTGACATGGGAGCATGAAGATGTTATGTGGGCAGAGTACCCGCATATTTTTCAAAATTTTGAAAAGCTTGCAGAAGGGGAGGGGATTGTAATGTCCCCAAGGCTGAGCCCTATTGTAAATCATGTCTATGAAGTATAAATATTGCATTAGGAATTGTAATTATGTTTTATAGGTTGGTGAGACAAGTTTATATAAGTTGGTGGGATTATGTATTGTTAGGCTAGAGAGCCTAAGTGTTAAGGCCGAGAGCTTGCTTTTGTATATGTAATCATGCAGAACATTAATAAAAATATAAACACCGTTGCGTTCAAACCAACCACGATGAATGAGTGATCTGAGACTAAGCTTCCACAGAGTGGGTAAGGGATTGGGGGCTGGAAGGTTGGGAAGAGAGGATAAATGTTGAGCCTAGGGGCTAAGCCTAGGGGCTTAAGTCCTAGGGAATAATATTTTAATATTATTTCAAAAGCCATGTGAAATATTTGTTTTTTCCTAAGTTCCTGGGAAGGAACACATGTTGATGGAGTGCATGCAGCATCATGGGTGACATGTGTTGACCCAAGCACATGTAGTTAAAACTAGAGAAGTGAGACGTGTTGGGGGTTCCTCCTCCATTCGACTGTCTATTATTTGAACCATGAATCTCGTTGCCTCTGTATTTGACCTCTGCATACCCTCACGCATCTTGGAAACCAGAAAACTGTAATGTTTTCCTGAGAAGTCGAGGTATCAGTCGTGTGAACCATTTGAATCTGTGTTCGACCTCTACGTTAATTCCTTGTCACGTACCCTGAAACCAGTGACAAAACCATGGATTGAGCCATGTCACCTATGTATGCTATGAGCCCTGCCCATTCTCTCTTATAGAGTCGAGTCTGTACCCAAACTGTCTTTGGGTTGCTACCTTCTTTTTTCCTGAGTGGAATTGACTAGTTGTTGTTGTTGTTATCCTTACCTTGCGGAAATTGGGCTAAAACTGGTTGAAGAAGTGGGTTGTCAGGCCTGTGGTTGAAGAGACAAGTCGTAAGGCTTGTGAGCAACTACCTCCAAGTGAGAGAGTTTGTTGGGAAGTGGTTTTCTCCCACAGAGAGACCAGCAACAACTACGAAGCTCTGAGACTTCTTGATCTGGCTTGTTGCCAGGACCTAGAGAGGGAGGTGAAGAACTGATGGACTATGCTTGTGAAGGTGTATACTCCGAAGTAGAACATGCATGTGGGGAATGAGAGTCTATTGGTAGTGGGTGTAAGAAGGCATCATTGGAAAAATCCTTCTAGTTATTCTGTGCAATTTTCCCTATAACCTCAACCTAGACTAGGATTCCTTGCCTCGGGTGGAGCTTCGTCCCAACTTAGGGGTGACCCACTGCTGAGAGTGATGAGCAGCGTGGTATAAGGATGGGAGGTTCATGGAAGGCCTGCACGTCGTTGGTGGAATTACCAGGGTTTCAAAGATAATTATCAGCTTATGCTTAATATTATGTTTTACATGCTTGTGATGCTTATATGTATCATGTATTCCGTTGTGCATATGAATTACTATTAATGCCAGGGATTATTTATGTTAGCAGTAATCTTGTGTTTACTCTTTGTTAAATGTGTTTAATTTTATTTAAATGCATGTTATTAATTAAGTATGAGAATGATGTTTTTCTGCATAGTAGCGTTTACCCGACCAGCACGATTACGACCGGGGGGAGGCATTACACATTGTCAGTTTTGAAAACATGTAGTTCGACTATGAGATTCTTCATTGTTTCCAGAACTTCAGTAGGTGAGATTCCGTTACTATATTGTCTCTGATTTTTAGGAAGTCTTTGTTCAGGATTCCCATCGATTCCTATTTACCCCTCATCCCATGCTGCCATGAATAAGAAAAAACAGAAAAGATTTTTTGTTTCTAACAATAAAGATTTATTAGCTTTACATAAACGAAAACATATGCTTAAGTAAATCAGATGGCCTTGTTCAAGGTCCAAGTGTCGTAAATCATTTCTCTAATACCATATGCAATGTACTTCAAATTTACCATACATTTTTATTTTTTCTAAGAGGCATTAATCTCCCATTTCATCCTTACACGATTGTTGATTGAGGAAAAATATTTATTAAATTTATAATCTTCTTGTGGTAACTTAAGTTTGTCTCACCATATGGTGCCATCTACAATCATGTCTAATCTACAGGTTGTAGGAACTTATATGATAAGACCTCCAAGGGTTTTAGTAATTCTCCCCTTTTGATTCCAATCCCCACCTACACATAAATATCTATACCTCGAGACTAGCCTTAAGACTTATAGTCCTAGTCTCTCTCCCTACATAAAGGAGCCTTAAGGGTTACGTGTAAAACTATTTGAAAGGTCCATTCGAAAGTGAGCAATGGATTACTATATAATATATACGTATATCCACGGGGTTGGAGCTATTCCATATGGTCGAAGAAATGCCTTAGTGGTAATATCTTAGCATTATAACATGGTCCCGATTAAATACATGACTCCTATTCGTCACATGCCAATATCTTTACTCAACAGTTTTTAGGTAGCAAGATTCTTATTTAACTTTTGTTTAACTAAACTTTGTCCCAACCAAATTTCCTTCGAATACATAACTAATTGTGCCAAGATAGTTGAGGAAAACGAGTTCCCAACCCATTGAATCTCGAAGGGACTCATTTACTTTGCGAATGTTTCAAGGTGAAAGAATAGACTATTGTTAGAGGGAAGTTAAGACTCTATTTCCATCATTTAATGGAAACTTAAGTATGCGAGTTTCAATGCTCTTACCTGGCCCTTTGTCTAGTCCAGTTCTGCCAGCTCTTCCCTTGGCACAGGGATAGGTCGTCCTTCGTATTGCAACATTTAACCTCATAGGTAAAGTTTTTCTCTTAGGTTTTTACTGTGTCTACTGTATCATTATGGGGTTTACGAAAGGCTGTGCAAAGTATTTTCGTACTAAATCATTTCACGATTTGGGGAGAAACACTACCCGGAGGAATGATGACGCCATTCGCCTTTCCTCGTAAGATTTCCGTTGGCTCTGTGCTCTGGTTAAGAAGTGGGGTTTGAAAATTTTCAAGTATATTAACAAAATCCTCTAGTTAAACTTATTTTTCTTTTCTTGAGCCTATCATTATCATTTCCCTCTGCACCCATCTTGGATTATTTCTTGCTCTCAATAGGTAAGGCCTATCGTGGATTTATCCTTTAATTTCTTGAGTACCCTAGGTTCCCTGGAACCTTGTTTTGTCTTATGGGATTTACACGTGTAATGTATCTTTGGGGTGAAATCGTTTCTGGGTTTTTCATAACATGAATGTCGTTGCTCACTTGAAGTCTCCCGCTAGAGTAAGTAGAGGTTGGAGGGCAAGCTTGTTGTGGAACTGTGCGTAGTATTAACATGGAGTAAGTTTTGTTTTATTAATCTAACACACCCAATACCAGTTCCTTCCTATCCGATTTTTCAAGGGATGGGGTTTACTTTATTTGCACTTCCTAGGGTTCCGTAGTTCATGATTAGCATTACCCATTACAGTCTGTGAGTAAAGTCTGATGTTGGATTCTCATGAGACTGTGCGGGAGTCGCATTTTATTTCCTTTTTGTCTAACACATTACTATTTAGTGTCCCTAGTACATGACCACTGCGATTTCCTGAAAAGTTTAAAAGAGAAACCTACAACATATGAGGTCCTTTTCTTTCACATATGTTACTTATCATTTAACATTGCCTGCATCATTGAATTTAGTAGAAAGGTATCCCTGTAATGATTATCGAATTTATAAAAAAAATCTCGCACTAATTCGGTTATGAGGGGTTTTAAACTCCACAGATTAGGTAGTCTCTCTGTGTGAAAGGTTTGTAATATATCTTTGCATCATTTAGACATTAAGAAGACTATTATTATTCATTGTTTTATTTCATTCAATCTGATTGTGACTGGATATAATTTCTTTCTTTTGTTTCAATTGTTCAAGATATCTGGTATGTATCACTAATGATGGGCCTTGTTGTTGTGAGGACCCATAAGAGATCATACGACATCCTCCTCCCTAGGAAGAACATCTAAGCAGACAACAGGCGATGGGGCAAGGATTCAAACCCATGCATCAACAAGATAACTATCTTTCTGAAAGGTATAACATCGGTTTAACTTTTAAGGTCCTATTGTAATCTAATTTTATTTGTTATTTATTCCTCAAATAAAGACTAATGTTTACAGGACTTGAATACTTGCATTGTCTCCATTCATGCAAGTCTCGGATACCCATTCCGGCCTTCTGTGCAAAAGGTATTATGGTTTTGAGCCTCTCACTTTTCGGCTAACTCTAAGGGGATCATGATTCAACTAGCTCTGTTATTACTAGCTCTATGTCTACTGTAATGTTTATTGGAGTAAACCCTTGGGGTCATTCTTTCATTAATGGAATAACGCCAGTTCCTGTATAAGTATTGAGTCTCTAATTGAATGAATAACCTCATCAACTATGTAATATAATTCTTTTCTTGAATTATTAGAAAGACAGTCCTCGTCGAATTTACTTTGAATGATAATCTGTACCGAAGTAATTCTTTCTTTCAAATTTGAACACTATACTTATTATTTATGCCACTCGACTGTGTTCTAAGCCATTGTATTAACTCGTTAAATAAAGGAAAGAGTTTCCCATAGTTTTATAATATATTCGTTGATATCGTTTGGTCTACTGTATTCGATTTAAATTGAGTGAAGTACGTTGACTCTTGCTTTCACTAGAGTATTCCAACTCCTATGCATTTAATTTATAGTTATGGTTGTGTGTTTGTGGAAGATTTTTCATATTCAGAGTATAGGAAATAATTCTTATGAATACATTCATGTATATAGCTGGATATACGTATTTGTTTATGTAGGCACTAGGCTCTGCATTTCATGATCATGCCTGCCAATAGAAATTATATATATACTTGTTACAGTTCTAACGTGGAAAATGGATTGGTTCGAAGTAGCTTAAATATACACTTAGTAGTAGATAGAGACCCATTTTCATTTATGAATCTGAATTTGTGCTTGCAGAAAATACTTACTTCATATATATATACTAGTTTTAATATGTTCATGCTTAGATGTTTTACACCATAAATTTCAAGGTACGAGAAATACCCCTATTATAACATAAATCTAATTATAGAACAAAAGTTACTTCCAGAATTTAATCACACAAATCCATTCGATTATCCTAGGAAGAAATCAAATAATTTCTAACTTTCGTACATATTTTAATTTCAATCATAAAGGGCTGCTCAGGAATTGATTTATAACTATTTTGTTGTAAGTTTGACTTCCTACATGCTTATGATCGTACAGTTTTCACTCATGTTATTGTATCCATACACACTTTAATGATTTTTACTACATATTTAACTAATTTATCCCACAGAGTGAGAAATAATTCGTTCTAGATACAATAAATACATTACATCAGATTTACAATCATTCAAAAAGAAAAGGAAAAATTACATATATGAACCAGAGCCCATTCAAATAGAAAAGGACCCATTCAAATAGAAAAGGAAAAGATTACGCATCCGAAATCCGAAACACTGAGTGGGAAGACAAAGGGAACAACCACTTTCCTCCCAATCGTAGAATAAGGTAGCCAAATTACTTGCCCGATTCACACTGAGTGGGAAGACAAAGGGAACAACCACTTTCCTCCCAATCGTAGAATAAGGTAGCCAAATTACTTGCCCGATTCACCCCCTAGCCTGACCATGAGTCCATGAGGGAAAACTTGGAATATCCTCTTCAACAATGTCTTCATTTCTCTGTATTTTTCTCCTTTCCTCACACTTAATGTTTAATTTTCATAGCAACATGTACACATCAAGTCTTCATCACAACATACTAGGAAGCGTCCTACCTCCTCACATATGCTCTCTATCCCACAACATTTTTGCCTAGGTCTTTTTCCCTCCCTTGGGGATTTTCGTAGCATTCTAAATCCCTGTTTTTCAAGGTCTTCTAATGGCCAAATACTTGATTTTATACTTGTAACAATCATCCCATAGGTAGTTCCAATATGTTCCCCAATCATGGAGTCATGGTGAGTTGAATTTAACATGGTTCTTCCATTTGTCTCCCTGCAATAATTAAAACAATATTTTTCTTACATACAAGTGTCATATTCAAGAAGCTATTTGGGTCAAGTTAGATCCCTTCCCAACAGTCATAATAATAAATTACAAGTTTCCAAATTCGAAATTCGTAATTGCCATAAATGGAAAAAGATTTCGAACTTCGAATTTACCAAAAACGAAATAATTTTCCTAAAAATTTTCAAATTAAAAATTAATTTATTTTTGGGGATGTCACATTGGACGTGCCAATGACACCATTCCCACATCCCTACAACATCGACTCACTTCACCAAGGAAGAGATCTATGTGTCAGCCGACAATTTCGTCTTCCCTACAACATCAAGCCTTTCAGATATGAGGTACTGGGTGATATTGATCCCTTTGAAGTTTGTGGTGTTCTTTTAGGAAAATCATATTTGTGGAGGCGTGATGATGTGTATGAGTCTAGACTGCACAATGTTATTATTACTTTGGGTTGACAATTGTACAAGATCCCAGAGGTAGCGTTGCCTTCTTCTATTTAAAGTAAGGTCATTTCAAAGACTGAGAAGCTTGTCTTCTTTGTGATCCGTGCTCAGAGTAAGAATAAGGTCACCACCACATCCTTAGCCTCTACATAGTGCCTCTCTATGCAACAGTAGAAAGTGGAAGGGATTGTGGAAGAATACATAGACATCTTCGCCTCGCCTACACGGGTACTGACATTTTCGGGGGGGGGGAAGAGGATTAGTGAGAGAAAGAGTGTGCTCTCTCGACAATGGTGGTTCCTCTTTAATCGGGTGATTTCCATGGATGCAGAGAGGGGGTGACGATGAAGGCTCCGACAACCCCTCGCTATTATGCGTGGGGCCGAAGGTGCGAGAATCAATGAGAGACAACTGGGTGGGGGTAAGTTTTTCATTCTTAGAGAGGGCGTTGTAGTACAACGAGCCTCTCCTCAACTTCCCCCTTTTTATTGGCATGGTGGAGAGAATGTAGAGGCTAGTTTGCAGTGGAGTGAAGACAAGAGCAGAAGGGTTGTTGGAAATCACCTAGGAGAGCTTGAAAGAGCCCAATCGGAGGACTAAAATAAGAGGGAGATGCAAATAATTCACGTGTGAGAGCCAAGAGATAGGAGCGAAGTAGCAGAAGGATAAAGAGAGAATTTGCCTGAGAGGGCAAGGGAGAGGGAAAATATAAGAAAACACTCAGAAGATCCAAGGAGAAGGAGAAAATGGAGAGGGGGAATGAATGAATTCACGAGGGCGATTTCCCGCTTAGTACATCCTGAATTGATGAATAATTTAACCATGAGATTTGAGGTGATAACTTCCCTAGGCTTGGTATGCCTGTACGTGAGGGGCAATTACCGGTGCAAGGCTGTCAAGGCGCATTACCATTACTCTGAGTTGGGTGGAGGTCATTCTGCAGTAATGGGTGGAGGGCTAGGGGGTGGGGTTAATAACTCCCCTAGCCAACCCATTCCATCTATCCTTTGACATTGACCACATGGCACTTCGGAGTTCAATCCTCCTTATATAAGGGCATACATATGCATAAGTATTTGTGAATTTTCAAAGGAACCTAGATTCTAGAGAATACCTCTAGTGAAATTACATGAACTGAATAAATAATAACATTGAATTTAGGGTCGAAATCGTGATCAAGGGAGGTTGATTGAATGAAATATTGGCAAATTTTAGGGATAATACACACGAGTTCATGGGATAACTCCACCTTTATATAGGTGATTTTTAATTTTTAATGGATAATATACCATATATAACAAGAATAATAGAGAAAAGAGGCTAAACCATGGAAAAGCTATAGTATTAAAAAAATTGTCCATTAAATTTTTAAATCATTCAAAATTCACCCATGAACCAAAATTTTCCCTTAAATCATATACACATGTAAATTAGACACTGCATGTCATAAATACTGGTGGTGGTCAATATAAATGAAATGATCACACAATTAGCTACACAAGATATCAATTCAATTACTAAAATCCTTCCCCATAACAATGAAAATGTAAATATTTTAATCGTTATCCGAGAAAAACCCCAATACAAATACTATGATTATATTATTAGTAGATCATCTATAATAGATGCATTGAAATACAAAATTCAAATGAAAAAATACTATTAATATTTTTAAATTGAAATAGAATAGATCCAATCTCTTCCATATATAAGAAGATATGTCTCTAATAAACTACATTACATCAACTTTGATATAAATACCTGTTATTTTACATTTCTTTAGAATTAATTTACAAAACCATATGAATAAAACCAAGATCCATGAAGAAAAGTAATTAATCACATACATGGCCATATTAGATCCAATGATATACTCGATTTACATTTAGACCAAAATCAGGATTACAACAACTGCGTAATGCTTAGAGGTATATTCAACTCGCTGTCATTTCTATGGTAACGGATGTGAAGTGTCAAATATGCACTAGATATACCATCCAAGAAAAGCATCCGCTCATAAATCACAGAGTGACATCAAATTGAAGAACATCACAGACCCGTGCCTAGCAATGGAAAGGTGGACTGCACATTATTCTCCAGCTTTGAAGCAAATCCTTACAGTAGGGAATTAGCTTTGTCATATTTGAATGTTTTTTCTCTTAGTGCTATCATGCTCTATGTAGAGAGGGTATAGTAAACAACAATGAGATTGCTGTTATATATTTCTCTTATCCAACACTCAAGAGAACACCAGCCTACTGAAAACGTTAGAATGAGGTATTCCTTGCCTTGCAACATGCTCACTTGGAACTTTATTTAATTTGTAAAAGGATTCTTTAATATCTATGAGCAATTATGATCTAGTAACCTTACCATATCCAGAATTGGAACTCCTTTCAAAATGTAAAGTAAAATATTTAGGTAATCCTTATACCTTCAAGTTTGTCATTACAAAAACATTTCATTACAATAAAAGAACTATGTTGAAATATGGTAATTACTCTTGTTAATTATTTTTGAAGTATTAATTATTTTTTATAGTTTTAAATTTAAAAAGTTATAAAAGAATTTAAATTAATTTCAATTAATTAAAAAAATATTTAAAAAAATTAAATTATATTATTACTAAACCTATGTATATTTATATCTTATATGTATTTATATCTTCCTTGAAAAGGAATGAATGCATCAAGAGTTTAGAGTCACAACTTGTCTTGGGTTTCAAATCCAAGACATCCACGTTGTTCACTGAAGGAGACACACACTCAAGGAATATCTATCATTGGAGCTGTCATTGTCCAAACCTTATCCACTAGTAGATTCCTGCCATGATTTGATGTTCTAATTTTTATGTGGGGTTTATGTGAAGAAGCCACGAGAGTTACATCCCAGATAAGGGAATTTGTGAATATTATACTCTTAATTATTTAAAGTCGTTATTTTAATTAAAAAGTCATTGTTTTTGAAAATTCAGAGGCCCGTGATATTTTAATTATTTTAATTTTAAAGGAGGCTCACGAGATTTTATTTGTATTTTCTTGGTATATGTGAATAAATAAAAAGAAGTGTTTTGGGTATGTTTGTTAAAAGAAGTTTTTGGGGTTTTCTTACAAGTATGCAATCAAAGTTAAAAAAAACTTAGACTTTCGGTTTATAGGTATTAAGGTATTTAAAAAAAAAAAACATGGCTTCAAGTACTAGCTTTGCATAATCATAGATCCAAAATCTTACAAGTGTGTAAGAATTTTGGATTATGTACTCTTTTAAAAGATGATTTTTCAATATAGTGCACATTGAGGATTGACATTTTGTGATGAATTTTATTGAGCAGTATGAATTATGGAGAAATTATTATGCACCACCACCTCCTAGTTTTTTTGGTAAAAAATATGATTTTTGGGCTATTAAGATGAGAGTTATACTACCCACATAAGACTTATGGGATATTATGTTGAGAGGGTTTGAAGAACCCTCAAATCAGGAACCTTATGATACCATGATTGATATCACAAAGATCAACTCATAGAAAACAAGAATAATGATGCATAAGCATTGTCTCCCATTCAACAAGGATTGGATGAGAGATTTTTTCCCAAAATTGTAGCAACAACCGATCAACATCAAGCTGTGTTACAAAGCATTGTAATTGTTTATTAAGTGACTATTGTAATAGAATAAGGAGAAGAATTTGACATTGCATAAATAATTGAAGAATTTGTGGAAGATGTTATTGAAGAAAAAGAATAGAAATTTGTTAAGGAAATTATGGAAGAAAAATGTAACTTTTTACGAGATGCATAGGATGAGCATGGTAAAGAAAGTGAAGCCAAGTGTATGGATAAAGATATGGATAATGAAATTGAATTTGAAGATGAAAATGAAACTACCTTTGTAGGAATAGAAAAATGTGAGGAGAATTTAACAATGGAAGTTGTTGAGAACATAAATGAGGCTACAATGAATGTTGAATTTTATGTTGAATTAGAATTCCTTGAGGAGTGAATTGCAAAGCCCAAGTATGATGGAGATGAAAGTGGTTATGGGAAATTTTCCATAATTGCAACGAACTCGATAAAGATGCAACTATTGGAGTTGTTGAGAGGCTATTGTAGCACTGGAAGAGGAGATGAAAGAAAATAAATATGTTTTTCATCTTACGAGTTGACATAAATGTTAAGTCAACAGTAGTTGAATTATAAGCATATGAAAAAGAAGAACCAAATGAAAAAGACAAAGATGATGAAGAAATATTGAGGAATATGACGAGAGTGTAACATCAAAGTTGAAGAAGAAGAAAATTTATGCAAAATATAAATTTTGGAGCAATAAGAAGAAAAATATTGTAGAGCATAGAGAGTACAAGCTACACCAAAATAAGGTAAAGAAGGTAAAATAGGTTTTCTGAGTTGATATCAAGTGTTTTAATCCTAGCTCAAACATAGACCATAAGGCCATTAGGTTATGAATTTTGTAAGCCTATATAAGCAAAGTTGATTGTCAAGTTGTCATGGTGAGTGTTAGAATTGTTAGTGGTCGTAATTAAGGAGGAGTGTTGAAATATGGTAATTACTCTCATTACCTATTTTTGGAGCATTAGATATTTTTAAATAGTTCTAAGTTTAGAAAGTTGTAGAATAGTTTCATTTAATTTTAGTTAGTTGAAGAAAGCTCTAGAAGAATGAGTTCTATTATTAGTAAACCTATATATATTTATATATTCCTTGAGAAGCAATGAATGCATGAAGAGTTTAGAGCCACAACTCATCTTGTGTTTGGTTTTGTGTATTTGTTTTTGAGTTCATACAATTGTAGTTGTTTTTAATTTACCCCTTCCTCATTCAAACTAAAGAGTATCATTAACACACCAATATAGTACCATCCCCTGCGTGGATCAATTTACACCAACTATGAGGCATATATTTTACTTAATAAGCAATGTAGATGGCACAAAGGGAGTTATGTAGATCTACTATGTCTTTATAGTAGTAGTGTTGTTCCTCCTATATCTATCTTCCTTTTGTAGAATAGTTCATTAAAAAAATGATCTCATCAAACAAATTTGGGGATATTGCAATAGAGTGGTTAGATCTAGATCTAAACATGTGTATTTAAGGAGAAGAAAATGTTTAAAAATGACATATATTTCCACAAATTTATATGGTGTGACTAAAGCATAGTATCCTAATTTTAGTTTTTACAACAACAAAAATGAGCAAAAGGAAAAATGGTGATGTTATGGCCATTACATTTGTGTTGTTGAGATACAAACATAGTGCAAGCACTATGGATTTATGGGTAGAAGCAAGTGGTTTTATAACACATTTTTGGGCAGATTCATGGAAATAGATTTTGGAATGAAATATATTAATGAGGGCACAAAAAAACCTAATTGTAATGAATGAGTCATCTAAAAAAATTATTAAAATTCAACTCAAATCCAAAATAAGTTTCCAAAGCCACGTAGGTAAATTTAAATTGACTATTATGGTAATGGACTGCAATAAATGTTGATCCCTCTAGCAATTGACTGTATTTAATATGCATATCCCTCCCATAATGGAATATAGTTAAGAGGCAGTTAAAAATTCATCGAGTCAAATTTCATGAAAATTATTTATATGATAAAACCCATTGAATTACAATGGATGTGAGTTTTTTTTGGGAAACAATGGAAATTATTTATATGATAAGACCGATTGAATTACAATGGATATGAGTTTTTTTTTCTAGGGAAACAATATGTGTCTCTTCTTTTACCTTTGATTTTCCTTCTTATTAGTCCCTTCCCTTCAGGTTGTAGGGACTAATAGTAATCGGTTTTTAGTCCTTACATTAATAAGGCACAAAAACCAAACAGTTTAACCAAAGTTTTAAGAGGCTCACTCAAATTTCCATCCCGCATTTGGTTTTTAGTCTTAAGTTTGAAGTTTGATGCCTTATTTGGCCTCCTCTCGAGGCACACCCTCACCATATCTTGGCTTAAAATAACTTTCAAATGTATATTCTATGAGTAATATTGCAGAAGTCAAGTAATGGTAGAACTTCTTCTAGCATTACTTCTTGGCATTAAATGTTAAATTGTAGAGATTTATCCAATGTTTATTGCAATTCCCTTAGCTTCCACCTATTGGAATTTCCTTAGCTTCCACCTTCTTATTGTCAGCAACTGGTTGTCAACTCCCTAATCTCAAGGTTGTTGAGCTTCCACCTACTCGACCATGCAAACCCTATTGTCAAATAAAATACGGTGACCTTACCTTATATATGATCCATATTATTTTTGGCATGTAATGAGAGTGGAGATATAATCCCTAACCCTAGAAGATGAAGCACCAAAAGTCACGTGGGCCTGTTTGGGTAAGTCAGTACATCAATTTCCCGGGGTCGTAACTTTTGCATACGATATTCGTTTGACGCATATGATACATTGTTAGAAAGGTCTATTCGCGGAGTACAACTATTGATAGTGAATATCATTATCTATAGTGGAGTAATATTCTCAATATTTTGATTCTCAAAAAACATCGTTTAGGGCCTCAAAACGGCTCTCGAAGTTGACCACCTGAAAAACTCCCAAAAATAGTAAATTGCCAAAATTGCTAGAAAATTGTTTTGAGCGAGTTGGAAAAGGTGGGTGGCCACTGATATCCACCTAGATCAATCCTCCCTCCTTAGGAAGAAATGGTCTCCTTTACGTCGAGTTCCTGAGGGAGAGAGGCAAGAGTCTGCTGAATCTGAATCTTGGTGAGGTTTTTGCCTTGTTGGAGACATTACGTTGCTCATTTTGTGGAAGGCTATCACGAACCTGTTGAGGTTGAGTCTATTCAAAAAGTAAAAAATGAATCTTTGCGCTTTGCTCCAACCTTTTTTACCTACTTTTGTTGGATAGAAGGTGCTTGGGGCGAGACTATTGTGGTTGCAATGTTATTATCTTTCCCTTTTGAATAGATTGTGAATAAGATGAATTTTGCAGTATGATATACTACCTTGTGGCACTATTAAGGTGTTAAAATATTCAGATTTACCTCTGGTATTCTGCAGAGATGACCCCCTAGAGAAACAATGACACTGCAGGGTCATGAACAACATCGCGCTTCCACATATATGGTTGGCCCAAGAGAAAATCACAGACAAACATTGGTGAAACATCATGTAGTACCTCATACTTGAAGGGTTGGATGCCATATGAAAATAGACACTATTGGCTGACAGGAATATCTTGTCCTTGGCAAAGCCACCCAATGTTGCGAGTGTGGTTTTGTCGACAATCCCAACGGTTTGACGACCTCTTCTGAGATGAGGTTCTTTTGGCTTTTTCTATCAACAATAATATGTAGTGGGGTTCCCTTCACCCAAATTTGTGAATAAAAAAGGCACTCCCCCTCTTCAGGATCTGTTGGTTATTATGGTTGAATTTGTGCGGTCACAACAATAGTAGTGGGGTTTGCGTCGATGATCTGTCTTTTACCATTATTTTTAGAGTGAGATTCTGAATCAAGGTTTGGCTCCTTGTCTTTGATCTCGACCACCAATGAATGTTTTGAGTCACATTCATCGATGTTGTGCGAGGGAATTTTGTGGAAAACACACCATTTTCTTGTTTCCTTCTTTGTCTCATATTTTCCAACAGGGTAATACTTTTCCTTTACTGCATCCAAAAAAAAACCCAAGTGGGCTCGACCCTATATATTCTAGACTCCTCTATGGAACTTTTCTCCGAGTAAGTTTCCCACCAATGTTTGAAATGGGGGAGAGATTTAAGGAGTGCGAAGGTGATATTTTCCCTATTGAAAACATTATGAACAAAGAAATAAACTTCTAACATATTTAACCATTTGTTTAGGGAATCCACATCTATCTGACCTTCAAATATGGGAATATAAAAATGAACCTGTACCTTGAAAGGAGAGGTTCTTCCAAAGTGGTTGTTTGATGAGGATGAGCCTATTGCTATCGATAGGCGTTGAAGGATGTGGGAAAAATTCTCCATCATTTCTTCCCTCTGTTGCGTGAGAGTTTTCTCAAGAAACAGATTGATAGGATCGCCTGCTCCATCGGTTTTCTTTTCTTCCACCATGGAGGGTTTCTTGGGTGTGTGAGAGCGATTTTCTTCAAGAGAGATAAGCTCGATACCCAACTTTATATACTCGGACCTCATCGGGGACATGCACTGAAAAATGATCAAGAGCAGCCTCTTATGCTACCACTGATCCAAATTATTTTGGACACGAAATGAGAGTGAAGATATAATAAAGAAATGAACATAGATATCGCGGATATCCAATAATATAATAGAAACATATCAGATATGCAACCATGAAAATAGATATACTGTATACATGATTTCTATTAATGAAATAAATGTATAGAGACTGTAAAAACATAGAGTGAAAGACTCGCTAGAATGGTGGGAACTTATCTTTGAGAAGAGATGTGACGACTACTCGCATTTGTAAGATGATGATTACAATGAGGCTTTGAAGGCCTTTTTACAATAAACAAGAATGTGAAAAACCCTAGACATAAAAAAACCTAACCGTAGGAGATGAAGGAGCAAAATTAATGTGGGCCCCATTTGGGTAAGTCAATACATCAACTTCTTAGGGTCGTAACATTTGCATACGATCTTTGTTTGACGCATATGATTTATGGTTAGAAAGGTCTATCCAAGGAATACAACTGCTCACAATGAAAATCATGGTCTAGATCAGACTAATATTCATGGGAGTTTGATGCCCATAAAACGTCGTTTAGGGCCTCAAAATGGCTGCGGAAGTTCACGACCTGAAAAATTGCCAAAATTGGGAGAAAACTATTTTGAGCAAGTTGGAAAAGGTGGATGGCCACCAATATCCACCTGGATCAATATACCTCCTTATAGGCTTGTTGATGGCACCAACAATTTGGACAACAGGTCGGGTTGTTGGCTCTAGCTCTAGGTCCATTGTTGCTCCTGCTCCAGGTCCATCACTGCTCTAGGTCCATTGCACTCTCGCTCGAGGTACATAAATATCAGTCTCGTGTTCATATACCTGTTGTAGTTGCAGGTTTTCCCGCATACTAGAAATATGTTAGTCAAGTTTCTTAAGGAATTTTTCCATTTCACAATGTTTCACTATGGCAGGATGGATGAAATCATCTTCTTTGAGGTTGAGTGCCTTTATGCTTGCCACCCTATTCCCCATTACCCGTAAGGTGTCTCGTAGGCTTTGCACAAATACTTTCTATTTTCCCTCGTCCTTTACTACTTTATCCAACTGTAATACCTGTCCCAGATCCATTAGTAGTAATACGTGGACGACTCCATTAGTATACTCATCTTCTAATTATGGGCACACATCATTGAATCGAGTTAGTGCTCGCCCTTCCCATGGAGCTCGTCGGCCGTAAGGAAAGCGCCCAAAATCCACTTATTCCCAGCTCCTCTCACTTTGAACTTCCCTAAAACCAGTTGTAACCATTCATAGTCATTGTAATAATCAACATATTCATATCTAAAGTTTCTTGATTGTGGGTTTGATGCTAACAACCGACTCCTTTCAATCGATTTTCCATCTCGAGTTGTAAGTGAAAAACTAATTGGCGTCTCGCTCCATCCAAATATGTACCTTCCAAATTTAAGGGCAAACACCACTTTGTACTTTGTATTCATAGACATAATCCTGCATTCGATTCGACCCTTGATTTCCAACCAACAAACATTTCATAAGTTCACAATTTCATGGGATGAATACCTCATCATCCCAAGATCGAAGGGAGATGAGTCTCACATCAAAACATGATTCCGTAAAAATCTTGTGGATAGAAACTCTTATTTTTCTGATAGGCAAGGGGACTTCATCGGATTGCATCCTTGGATTTCCATACACAAACTATCTTTTCTTACAGTTGGCCCAGTTCTATCTCTCTTGCAACAAGGCTATGTCTTCGAGGACTCATTTGGCTATCGTGTTCTCCCCCTTCGCTTCGATGGGTAGTTCACTCTACTTCATTCACATTGCCAAAAGACTAATAAGCCACTAATAGATATTCCAATAGGCCAGTGAGTACCAGAACCCTAGAATTCCACCGAGTCCACGTACTATCATATGTATTACTGTAACATCCCGCTCTGGCGCACTGAGAACACTTATTATTTGAGGACACTTGCTCGCAATTGATCTGGACTTTTTTATGTTAGACCTTTATGTTTGATTATGATGAGATTGACAGATGACATGATGTGTTACTATTTGATGTAGACAGGTGATATTGACGCAGTTTTATTGAGTGTGCAGGGTTTTTGACCTTCAGGATGCAGAGGCATCGGTAGAGCCCCCCTTGGACTCCGGACTGAGTCAGGGAGTGTGATTTTGGGTTGATATGTTTATTATGATGTTTCATTTGATTTGACGATTTTATGTTGATATTTCTGACATGATTATTGGTGATGCAGGCTGACGATAGCTTGCCGACCAGACTCACATATGGAGTAAAGGGGCCACACACGATTGCAGAGAGGTTGAGGAAGAGGGGTGGACAGCAGCCCTGCCACCGCGTGCTAGCACTCCCGCCGTGGCTCGAACTGTAGGTTAACGATTACCTAGTTCGAGAGGACCCACGATGCCGTGAGGGCCGACTGTGAGAGTCGCTCATGATGATTCTAAGGGGCGCGCAATAAGGCGGGGGGCTTATTCCTTAGAGCCCTTAGTCTCCAACTAGTTCACCTGGCGAAGTATTGACTCCAGGGGTTATAGAGGTCTACCAATCAGTTCAGTTGGCGAGTGGCACCCTTGGAGCACATGGTGCATCCTGAAGGGCACGTCGCACAAAAGAAACTCAGTTGGTGAGTGGCACCCTTGGAACACGTGGTGCATCCTGAAGGGCACGCCGCCAAAAGAAATTCCAAAGGCGAGTGGCACCCTTGGCGCACGTGGTGCGACCTGAAGGGCATGTCGCGATAAAGGTGGTTGAAGGAGTCAGCCTAAGTAACCCTAAGTCATCAACACCTGAATAAAACCTTAAGA
>SNQJ01S0002383.1:47576-60777 GCA_010110895.2 Picea sitchensis
TAGGTACAAGAGATTAAGGGAATGGGTTTCTACTGGAAAGATTACAAGAAGGAGAAAATGATTAATTGTAATTGTAATATCATGCTACACACAGATTTTACCGGATGGATTTTAAGACCAAATGGAATTAATGGGCTCGTAGGTGTTGAGAAGCAGGTCATACCACACTTCCATATTCCAAACTTTAATGTTCAATTTAATTAAATTTTCATCTTTAATAACCAAAGTTCATAGAATTTACCTGTGAGCAGAACATTTTGGATTATGTGGTCTTATCTCCTTGATTGTTTCTGTCTCTGCTACTAAAATAATTGTTTATGTCTCTGCTACAGAAATAAGCTCCAATTGGGAAGCCTCTGCTACTAAAATAATTGTTTATGTCTCTGCTACAGAAATAAGCTCCAATTGGGAAGCCTCTAGTACATAAAATAATTGTTTCTGTCTCTGCTACTAAAATAATTGTTTAAGCCTCTGCTACAAAAATATTTTGTTTGTCTCTACTACATAAATAAGTTCCCATTAGGAAGCGTCGGGTACAAATCTGCATTCTGGATGGATAAGTGTACAAAACACAACAATTACAGATATGCTCTGGTAGGTACGCTCCTATACCAATCTGTTTGCGTACAGGAATAACGCAAACAAAAAATAATTAAATCTTAGAAGTTAGAACTCTTCTGTAAAGTTAGAACTCTTCTACAGGTATGCTCCTATACCAATCTGTTTGCGTACAGGAATAACAATTAGAAGTTAGAACTCTTCTGTAAAAAAAAAAAATTAATTTTAAACATTTATTAATTTAAAATTATTAATTTCCAAATTACTTTATATAAATATAAAAATAACAAAATTTGATATAATATTACTATATTATAAATCATAAAAGTAAATTAATAATCCATTATAAATTAATATTAAGTTAAAATCAAACATACATACATTAATAAAATTACCCTAAAAAAACAAATGTGGCAATAAAATAAGTTTTTTCAATATAAACTTTTTAAACACACAATGCCAAGTTTCTTTCTTAAACCATCAATTTTGTACCTTATGCAATGGATACAGTAATAACATTGAAACTCCTTGATTCTTCATGACACACTTTTTTATTACATTTTAATAATGTATTGAACCTTTTAGCTATATAGGCAAATTGGTACTCTCCATAAAACTGTTTAGTATTGAAAGAACTCATTTAACACATACCTTTATCCCAAAAGATCATGACACTTACCATTCCACGAAATCCAATTCTCACTCCCAACCCTAAGGCAGTCAATGAGACATGTTCTTTTGAAATGATGCTACATTAAAGGTGGTAAACTATGTTCCTTTTGGAATTCTCCAGCAGAACTTGTTATTTGAAACATTTAAAGTAGACAATTTGGTTAATTTAGAAAGTTATCTAGGAATCATTCCACTCAAATTGTTTTTTGACAAATCCAACTCGTAGATATTTGACTAAGATATGGAAATACTCTCCTTCAAATTGGTTTCCAGATAAATTTAGCAAGCGCAAGCTACTTAGACTTCCTATACTTGAAGATATTTCTCCAATAATATTATTGTTAGACAAATCAAATATTGTGTTTATTGCTAGAAAATATGACAGAATGTACTCAACTCCTTTAATGCAAATCTTAGCATCCCCATATAGTCTATTATCACTAAAAGACAATTGATGGAGATCTTTGATCCATGGAGAAATACCACCATTAAACTTATTATAACCAAGAATTAAAACTCTTAGGTCATGAAAAGATGCAATGTACTCATGTAGCTCTTGTGTCAGTGCATTATTACTTAAATCTAGCAATTGAAGTTTGGTGGAGTTGGCCAAAAATACAGGCAAAGTCTCACAGAAGTTATTAGAAAATGCAGAAAAAATATTCCATTGAAATTGGAAAGCTTATTTGCAAATATCCACTAAGTAATTTATGTGACAACTTCTACATCAACTCCACCTGTAAGTCAGTACAATTACCAATTCCTTTCGGTATGCCACCCGTGAAATTGTTGCGATCCAGACAAAGGGTTTCAAGCTTGTTCAAATTGACAATTCCCCCAAGTATGTTACCCATTAGATTGTTTGTACCCAGATTTAGGAAGGTTAACTAAGTCAATTTGGTAATGAATTTAGGTATGTTGCCTTTGAACTCATTTGCACCGAGATCCAACAAGGTCAACTGACTCAAATTCGCAATTGCTTCAGGGATGTTTCGAGAAAGACTTAGTTGGGTAAGGGGAAGGCAAAATATGTTAATAGGCAGGAGCCCTTACATTGTGTTATTGTTCAAAGCTAAAGTAGCAAGCTGAGTACAATTAGCAATGCCTTCAGATATGTCGCTTGTAAAATTGTTGTAACTGAGGTCAAGGGTTTCAAGCTTGTTTAAATTAGCAATCCTCAAGGGTTTCAAGCTTTGTTTAAATTGGCAATCCTCAAGGGTTTCAAGCTTTGTTTAAATTGGTAACTCCCGCAGGTATGCTACCCGTTAGATTGTTTGCACTAAGATCAAGGTAGGTCAACTAACTCAAGTTGGCAATTGTTTCAAGGATGCTACCTGTTAGATTATTTGTTTCACGGATGCTACCTGTTAGATTATTTGCACTGAGATTTAGGTAGGTCAACTGATTCAAATTCGCAATTGTTTCAGGATGCTACCCCATAATATTGTTTGCACTGAGATCTAGGTAGGTCAACTCACTCAAATTGGCAATTGTTTTAAGGATGCTACCCATAAGATTGTTTGCACCGAGATCTAGGTAGGTCAATTGACTGAAATT
This sequence comes from Picea sitchensis, assembly GCA_010110895.2. NCBI lineage: Eukaryota > Viridiplantae > Streptophyta > Pinopsida > Pinales > Pinaceae > Picea > Picea sitchensis. The sequence continues at coordinate 50,364 of SNQJ01S0002383.1, forward strand.
GGCAATTGTTGCTTTAGGGATGCTATCCATTAGATTGTTTGAAGTGAGATGTAGTTAGGTCAATTGACTCAAATTTGCAATTGCTTTAGAGATGTTACATGTTAGATTGCTTACACTGAGATCTAGGTAGGTCAACTGACTCAAATTGGCAATTGCTTCAGTGATGTTGCCACACAAGGTATTTGTTAAAAAAACTTAGATAGGTAAGGGGAAGCCTAAATATGCTGATGGGCAGGGGCCCGTGAATTATATTGTCGTCCAAAACTAAATCCGTAAGCTGAGTGAAATTACCCAGAGCTGCAGGGATATGACCAGTTCGTGAGTTGCCGGCCAAGGAGAGATGTTTCAACTTGGCTAGACGTCTGAATTTTGTTGGAATAACCCCTGTCAAGCTGTTTTCTGGACGTCTGATCCTTTGAAGACGTGTACAATTACATAATGCTTTTGGAATAGAGCCGTGGAGAAGGTTAGAGCTGAGGTTAAGAATTCCCAGCGCTTTAAGCTGCCCAAACTTTAGTGGAATTCTTCCTATGAAATTATTATGAGAAAGATCAAAACTGCGTAATAACGAAAGGTTACCAAGAAATGAAGAAAGACTACCTTCCAATTGCAGTCCACGGAGTACTACGAAAACCACTATTTTAGTTCGTTTTCTACATCAGATGCCAGTCCAGGAGCATACTTTCTCAAAGTTTTCTGCGGTCCAGTTGCGCAGTGATCCAATTGGATCGGATGTGATCGCCTTTCTGAATGAGAGAAGAGCCTCCCCATCCCTTGTATTCATGGACGATGCCAATTCACCTTCCTTCAGCTTGCGTTCGTCTTCCTTCAAACCAAAATCATCGGGTCAAAGAGAGGTACTTCCACTCGGTTTGCTGTCAATCAGATGATCATCGTAGAAACTATCTTCGAGATAGTATGAATTCCTTGAGTCACTAATAGTAATTGTGGCAACTACAGTATAGAGCATTATTGCAGTTGCCATGATCACAAAGCACACGAGTCTCAGCGTGGACACAACACAGTTATCCATTTCTCAGCGACACTAATGCACTTGGCTGACATTGAAGCTTCAGAGCAAGTGGAATGGAGTGGGACATACTTGGTCGACGGACTAGGCTAACTCGGGAGCAATCTTTCCTCCCGAGTGTCCTTTTCGTCATGTTCTATTGCCGCTACGTGGTTTTAAATTTTTGATAAATCTAAAATTTTAAATTTTTGGTTGATTTTATGAGTATCTGGGTTGGTTTAAAATGGGGCAAAACCCCTGTGATAAGGCTCTGAAATGCATGGAAGTTTTATCATGACGCTATCACTACTTCTGAAAATCTGGCCGGATTCAGGCTCATTTTTTGCCTGAAAAGCAGGTCTGTTTGCTACATGTTTATCCTACTCAGGTCGAAGGAGTAGGCTAACTTTGGAGTAATCTTCCCTCCTGAGTGTCCTTTTCGGTAGGTCCTTCAACAATACAGTTTTAAATTTCTGGCCAATCAAAACTCTGGTCGATTTTCTGAACATCTGGGTTGGTTTGAAATGGGGCAAAACCTTTAAGGTAAGATTCAGAAATACATGAAACTTTGATCATGCGAAACTCAAGCTACCCCTGAAAATCTGACCAAATTCATGCCCGTATTTTTCCCTAAAAAACAGATCTGTTTGCTACATGTTTAACCTAATCCCTTGGTCGACAAAGTTGTATTGAGTGGGACAAACAGGTGAAGAAAGCTGCAGCAACCCCTTACTTCTAATTGGTATTTGGTGGGCGAATCTAGACACTAATAGATACTTATAAGTTTTTTCCCTTTTATTCCGCCAGCGCATTGAAGTTAATAAGGCTGGGTACGAAGTGGGAGGTTTTCAAATTTAAACACTAATTCGTACTTTTTCGGCAGCCCATTGAAGTTTATAACAGCGCATTGAAGTTTATAATAGTTTAGTTTAAACGTTTTATTTTTTGGTTGTTTTTTTGTGATTTTTTTTATTTGATTTTTATTTGTTTGATTTTGTTTAAAATTTGATGAGAAATGGTTGGATGTGCAGATTTGAGTGGTTAAGTTTGTATAATTAAAATGTTTTGGGAGTTTTTCAGTACGCTGAATCTATTTATGCATTCATAAATGCAATTTAAACAACAAAAAATAACAATTTTGTCCAGATTTATATCACCTGATTCCGACTAAAAAAACTCAAAAAATATAAAGTTTAAAATATTAATATTTCCTTTTTTTTCGAAAACTTGTTGAAGTTAATAACTTTTATTTCCTCAGCTTGTTCATATTAATAAAATTTCAAATAACTAAGCAATCATTGCATATAGTAATTTGATTTGATTAAGATACATTTTAAACTAAATTAGAAATAATAAAACCAATTTGATTTGATTAAAATACATTTTAAACTAAATTCAAAATAATAAAACCAAATTCAAGGAATAAATAATGAATTTGTTGAATTTGGTTTTATTATTATTTGGAGTTAACTTAAATAAAAGAGTTATTAACTAAAACAGGTTGCGGAAGAAATCGGCTAATAACTTAAATACGCTGCCCAAAAAAGGAAAACTTATAATCCTCTCACGAAAATCTCAGAATAATTACAAAAATATTATTCAAAATACATTTATTGCGAGGTATAAAAAATAATATGTCCGTGAAGAAGTTTATTGTATCATCCCCTCTTTCAAAATATTCCAATGCATTTGCCTTCGAGACCTATGCTTCTCTCCATTTAAGAAGAAACTCTTTCACCTTCGAGACCTATGCTTCTCTACATTTAAGAATAAACTCTTTCACCTTGGAAAAAAATGTTTCCATTTATATAATAATGTAATAACTAGCATACTCTCGAATTGGGGAAAGGCAATGCTGAAAAGAATTATAGGTTTTTTTTAAGTTTTTTTTTATAAGTAGATTATTTCATGAGTAGCATTGTAATGATATATTAATTTTGAGTAGAAAAATGATTTGTTGCAAGGTGTTTAGGTCAAAGTATGATTGATAGGTATTTGGTAGTAAATATTTGAAACTATTTCATATCATGTATAGAAGTATAAATCAAGTCAAATAGTTCATGTATTGAAGTATGAGTACAAAATAGAAGAATCTAGAAGGTATGCAACAAATAAGATAAGTGTGCCTATTCTTGTTTTCGTAGTGAGACATAAGCAACATCTTTCATTTTTTCATAGCGTTCAAAGGAGAAGGTTAGTGCTATTCACATTCCTTCTATAGTAGTAGTGTGTGACATTGCCGTGAAGGTCAAGCCTTAATGTTCAGTGTTTCCAATGTCAATGGTAGACCTTGTCAAGGTCATGTCTTGAGATTTATGGATAGTCAATGCCCATGCCATCTTAAGAGGGATTTATTTCATGTTACTTCTTTCTACGGGTGGAAATGGTACATGCTTTGGTTGGGTTTGGTTCCATGGAGGGCCAATGTATTTATCAAATTCCACAACAATATATGTTGGCAAATTTTGAAGGTTAGTTCCTCGTGCATATACAATTTGCATGACTAATCCGAGAGCACCATTGACTAATTCTGCTTGGAGTTTTCAGAGATATGAATTGTTAGGTTACCTACATGGGCGCATTCTCCATCAAATGACTGGGCAAAAACCCTTGTAACCTCAACATTATGGTCCTGGAACTTGGAAAATAATTCAAGCCAACCCTCTCTCTGGAGAATTCATTGGCATTCAGGATGTAAATTAGCTATCTCAATCTTGTAGGGCTCAAAACGAACTGCCATTTCCATTGTTAAATTTTGTGCACTTCAAACTTATATAAACTATGTACACAAATGCCCCTATGTGACTAATTCTTCACATATCAATATATTGTTATGGCTATGAAAAGTGTTTTTTTTAAATGTATTTAAAACACTTGTTAGAGACAATATATTGTGTAAAGAATGAAAACCATGTACCTTTATCAGTCATGTGTCTGTCACTATTTTTCATAAATGCCCTGAAGAACACAGTGTTCAGTCAATTCGAATTCCTCACACAACAATTCTGTTATGGTGGCTATGAAGACAAAATCATATCGAAACCCTGTTGTTGGAATATTCAATCATATATATGCTAATGCTGTTTCATGAACAGACTTAAACATAGGAGATATCCGATGGCAAATTCGATGAAGATGTACCTATTATGGAACCCTTTTCTTTTCTCCATGGATGTTGCAAATCGTATCGTAGAGGAATGGCTTCGAATGTGAGAGAAAATGGTAGAGTATTCCACCCTCCACCGCCTTGTTGCACTACCGACCTTCTCCTTTCTCTACCCGGTTATCTTTTTACCATGCTCATATCTATTTCCTGGTTATATTCACCACCCAATTCCAAGGTTGCAGAGCGAGCTAAACTGTAATTCAATAACATTCAAGAAGGTGATGAGAGTTGAATCAATGAGAGGAGACTTGATGAAGAGGCAGGGAGCTTGACTGAGGACCACGACTCAGACTCCTCACCTACAACTGCTGGTAAGGAGGTTTCTTCTAATGCTTCTTCTTCGTTAGATGACTGGGTAGAGTTGGAACGAATGGGGAGCGGGATCAACGTCTCTTGACCAAGGACCACGACTCAAACTCCTCACCTGCAGTTGTTGGTAAGGCGGTTTCTTCTAATGCTTCTTCTTCAGAACTCTCTCAAGACGTGTGTTCTCTGTCGGGCTGATTATTCTTGAAACGATGTTTTGGTTTTTGTTGGCCAGAACACCCATGGCATATAATACAACATTATTCAGAAGAGGCCATATCAAGTAGGATACCTTTTTGAAATTGTTAGTTTTTCACATTCCAATATACGATATAGATTTAATAATATTAGATGGCATTAATACAAAGTAACCTACACTATGTGGATGATAGCATTAAAAACAAAATTTACTCTTACTAAATTTATACGTTATACAATTAACCTATAAAATAATCCAATTACTTTGTTTTTATACATACTGGATATTAACATTGGATTTGTGTTAATTGTTATAAATCCAATGTGGTAATGTTGGTTATAATTTCTGCCAATTCAACATAGTGTAGGTTGTCTTTGTAATATAATATGTTCATAAGGAAGAAAGTTCAATTGTGTAATTATGTATTGGCCATAAATTATCTTGAAAAATGCTCTATAAGCTCAAGAATTTAGTATTAGACACAATGTAGATTAGCCTAGTATTAGACACAATGTAGATTATCCTTGTAATATAGGCTTATCATAAAAAAAACTTAAACCTTATTAATACAAGACTTAACATTGAAAAAACTTAAACCTTAATAATACAATATCAATTCTCCACTTTTACCAATAGACTAAGTTAAAGAAATAGAAAATACATCTTTATCAAATTAACATGGAACATAGTTTAGGCTGGCTTTGTAATATAATATGTTAATAAGGAAGAAAGTTTAGTTGTGTAATTATGTATTGACCATAAATTATCTTCAAAAATACTCCATAAGCTCAAGTAGTACTAGACACAACGTAGGTTAGCCTTGTAATATAGTATGTTCATGCTTATGGTAAGGAAGAAAATTATGTTGTGTAATTATGTATTGACTGTAAATTACTTTGAAAAATGAAAAATGTTCAAGATCAACCAAAATGTTATGTTGTTATGTTGTGTAATTATGTATTGACTATAAATTATTTTGAAAAATATCCAAGATCAACCAAAATAAAATTTTGGTTTGTAATTATATATTGACTATAAATTACTTTGAAAAATTCCCAATATCATCCAAAATCCCAATTTCCATATCATCCAAAATCTCAATTTCAAGTTGGATGTCGACAACATAATCCATTGTCCAAAGACTCTCAGAGTAAGAAAATACCAAAAATCATGTGGATGAAAAGATGCATTATAAGGCAGTGGATAATAAAGGAATGAAAAGAGTCCACGTGTTTGAGTTACATTGCACTACTTTGACACAAGTTGGCATTGGGTGGGGTTTCATTCCATCATTTGAAAAAATTACATACTCACAAGAATTTTGTGACAAGTGCTGCAAAGCCAAATTAGTCCTTTTTTTGTTTATGGCTCTCTAATGCTGAAATACATTCATGTTCATGATCAACGATATTAGCATGTGTATAATTTGTAACAAATGTTTTGTTTCCACTTTTCTTTTTGGTTGTGATTCTTTTGTTACATTGATTGAGAAAAAAATCATGCATATATGCCATACCACAAATGCTTCAATTTCAGTCATCTTGAGTGTGTTGTATATTTTCTATGTCTGATGCTTAGACTTGTTTGAATTGGTGATTGATACTTCTGACATACATCTAGTGTCTCAGGCAAGACCGAGCAAAAGCAGTGGAAATTCTAGTGAAAGACCTAAAGGTGTTTTCTTATTTCAATGAAGAGTTATTCAAGGAAATTACACAACTTCTTACTTTAGAGAATTTTAGGTTTGTGTGTGAAAATAATCTTGGCTCTACTACAAGCTCATGGGTTACATACATACTCTTTTGTCTTTGTTAGATATTCTTAAGGAATCTCGTGCTTCAACATTATTAGCAAAGTTACACATCTTGACATAGTACATTTTTGTTACAGACAGATCTGAGGGGATTTCCCTGAATGGTTACATCCTTGCCCTCTGGTTGTGATCTCTTTCACATAGATGTTATTTTTCATCCTTTTTTATTTTTTATTTATTTTTTGTTGTCTTTTTTGGTTATGTTTGGTTGAACACCAGGGAAAATGAGAAACTTTCCAAGTATAGAGATACCAAGTCAGCAAGAAATATCATGTTAGTTTATCTTAAAAAGCTTATTGAGGCTAATCCTCTGTTCCAAGACAAGCTGTAGTTTCCTTCTCTGAAAACTTCTCGCTTGCGAACACTTATCAATCAAAGGTTTATTTTCAATTTCTTTTGAGTTGGCTTGCTATACAACTTTTCAAATTTGAGTATTTTATGCATGCCATGTAGTGGTTGTTGTAGTCAATTTTGATGACCAATATCAATATCAGATTATACTTCTATGAGGTCTGCCAAATTGTTTGCTTGGTATAGATAACTGATTTCATATTCCTAGTATTGGTGTTTGAAATTTATGGCAGTTTGAATTGGCAACATCAACTCTGTAAAAATCCAAGGCCCAACCCAAACATAAAAACATTGTATATTGGATTTATACAAAGTAACCTACACTATATCAGAAATAATGGAATTATATGTAACTAATTAATTTGATGTTAATATAATACTCCAATTTACTAAAGGCATTATAATGTTAAGATAATTCAAAATGTTACTATCCAATGTGGACTTTCTATGCTTGGATTTATACAAAGTAACCTACACTATGTGGATGATAGCATTAAAAACCAAACTTAGGCATCCAAAATTGATAACCTTGCCATTTATTACATGGCTTTGCTCTTTCTTGATATAAGGAGATTCTTCAATTGAAATCGTTGATAGAATTTGAAATTAAATTATAACCGGACACCCTTTAGTACCTATTCAGTTAATTTGTCCATTAAGGAACATAATTGACGCTCCAATCTTAGTCTTTGCTCATCTAAGTAAAATAAATTGCTTTGCGAGGAGACAAGGAAATTAACATCACTCAAACTGATAAGAAGCATGCTAACAAGTTACAACCAAGAGGATTAACAAAGTGACCTGAGATTCAATAAACCACCTTGAAAATTTAAACAACAATGCAAAGCATGCACATTAGATTGATCTATATACCTTCTCCTTGTAAATGTCCTTTAGTGAGCATGCCATAAAACATTAAAATGTAACATTCGTGCATGCATTTTCTGCTTCATTTGTTTTGATTTGAGTTCTTATTTGCATGTGAATCATGGCTCTTCATGAAAAGGACCATTCTCGGAAGAGACTCTCGTGTATGCAATTCTTCACAATATTTACAGTGGCCAGCTTCACATACTACACATAAAAAAAACATTAACTTATTATTTAATAGCTCATAATCCTATTAATTTTTTAATATTTTATCTATGATTTTGACAAATTGTAAAATTGAGAATTATGGGTTAGAAAATCTTCTAAAAATATAATTTTTTACTTACCCACATAGAAATTTTTGTGTTATTCTATGTATCCATAGTCTAAATTTCTTATAATACCAACCCAAAAAGGAAAAAATAAGAAAATAATTATGCATGCAATAATCCTTGTTCCATATTTGCAGCACTTAAAATTTTGTAAGTGAGTTTTATTTTGCAAAGGTGAAAGACAAGTCACCAATTAGTCATTTGTGTTAAATTATTTTCAAATTTCAACCCATTTAAGAACATTCCTATATCCACAAACTTTCATTTTTTCTTGTGTTTTAAAGTCAGCGCACTCTAATATATCGCTATAACTTGTGCATACCTAGAATCCCTAATATATTGCTATAACTTGTGCATACATAGAATGATTAATACAATGTGTTTTAAGTACCATCACATGATGTAGTGTGTTTTAAGTACCAAGTACCATCACATGATATAGGATAACATAAGCATATTTTGAAAAGAACACTAACACTATCTTAGCATGAAAAAATTGAATTTTACACTAAAAGATTGAAGCTTTGGACGAATTATTGATTTATTATGACTCAATTCACTATGTTTCAACTATAGGAGAACATATATAGAGTAATTTACAACAAGACACCATGGGACATGATGAGTGTAACCAGAAATCTCTCTGGTTGGCTCTCGTTCAAAGACTATATAAACCACTCATCAATCGATAAACCAAATTCTAAGGTTATAATACATGTAAATCATTCAATATGAGAAGCAACCCTTTTCAGATTGTACATTATTCATCAACGCTTGGTATTGTCCTCAAGATGTTTCAAAGCGCAAGAGAATGTATCATGAACTTTTTCAATCATAAAGCCAATCCAAACCGAAGTATTCTTGGACGACATAAATAATGAGATTATGCGTTGCAGAGGTTCTGATAGACCGCCATTGTCCTTTAGTGTTCTCATCACAGATTACATGTATTAAAGATATGATTTTGGCTAATACTTTAGGCAACGTCTTCAGTCCAGAGCACTCCCTCAAGTCCAACGTTTTTAAATTTGAGGGTACTTCAATGACCTGCACAGTGAAATTCCATGGGAAGGTCCTTCAATGACCTGCACAGTGAAATATCCATAAGTTCCTTTAGTGTTCTCATCACAGATTACATGTATTAAAGATATGATTTTGGCTAATACTTTAGGCAACATCTTCAGTCCAGAGCACTCCCTCATGTCCAACGTTTTTAAATTTGAGGGTCCTTCAATGACCTGCAAGTGAAATTCCATGGGAAGGTCCTTCAATGACCTGCACAATGAAATATCAATAAGTTATAGTTGTTGAAGTTTGCAAATGGTAGGTGGAATCTTTGACAAGCTTGGACTTGCATAGAACCTCAACCCTTTAAGTGACATCAACCTCCCCAATTCATTAGGTAACTTTTGAATAAGATGACAACCAGTAACAGACCACCTCTGGAGGGAAGTAAAATTGCATATTTGTCCTGGCAATTACCTTCAAATCACTACAGTGATCAAAATCAATTTCTACAATCTTTGGAAAGTTTAAGACTTGTTCTTTGTACCATAATCTCATATTTCCCAAGTCCTCACATTGGCATACATGCAACTTTTTCAAGCTCTCCCAGGATTTGTAGTCCTCATAAAGAGGAGAAACGATCAACCTCTCTAGTAGCAGACTTAATTCGAGTAAATGAAGGAGGGCATGGCAGCCCTTGAAGTATTACACGCTTTGAACCATAGTTGTATATAAGAACAACCTTCAGTTTTGGCATTGTTTGTAAGAATGTTGGAAGGCAGTATTTACTTTTACTTCCTGCAAAGAATACAGCTAAAGCTTCCACCTCTGGAAAATATATTTTACACCAATCTTGGTTTGCCATTGCACCTATATTGTTGCAATTTGCAAGTGCGGAAACACAAATTACCATAAGACAATCAATACAAATTCAAACAAAGAAGAACACAACAATTTACGTGGTTCACCCAAATGTTGGGCTACGTCCACCAAGCATAGGTATCGGTCATCTTATTATTCAACTAATGGAGATTACAGTCAGGTCTCACTCCTCACTCTGACACACTCACAGCCTCTATGGGCATACAAATTTATAGAAATATATTAGAAACTGATTATTAATTGTGATCTCACCCATATTCTAACTTGGTCGCATTGGTTACAACCAACCCTGGTTTATAGGATCTAAAATCCTATTCACGGATGAGTTGTTGTCACCATTTCCAACAATCTCCACCTTGACAACAATTAACCTGATACCTTGCTCTTGCTTCTGTTCATCACCTTTTCTGCAAGCCAAGAGAAGCCAAGCACCATTGTAGCTTCTCTAACAGTACTGGTTTTGTGAACATGTCTGCACAGT
>SNQJ01S0002383.1:61149-84973 GCA_010110895.2 Picea sitchensis
AGTCTCGGGCGGTTTAAAGGCACAGTTCCACTACTGCGACTCTACTGTTGGATTCTTTCTTTCTGTGACAGTATTGTACCTAACCCCTGGTGACTTTTTCTGCTTACTGCTGCTAGTTGCACGCCTTATGTCCAGGGGCGTTTATTTCTTGTTGTCACTATGATCTGTCGGGTCGTCTTGATTATGTTCATCTTACTTGCGTCTTGTTGGTTCGAGTGGTGACGTAGGGTCGAGGGGGTTGTTTCTTCTACACGTGCGCACACACGGTTAAAACAAAAAAAATTGCACCTGTTGTCATAGTAGTTGTCCTTGTCTAGGAGGGTTGTTACAATTACAAGAGAGGACGCATTTCGACGAATTATTCCAGCTTGAAGACGAACATAGTGGCAGAGCGTCGTAGAGAGAATTTGAAGATAATTGAAGACTAGTGAACGTTGGTTCTTCCCCTTCCTCGCCTTAGTGGTGAGATAGGAGGGTAGGAACATTCCATGAATGGAATGAAAGAACAAAAAAAATGAAAAATACTTGGATTTTCCATTTATCTAGAGCTAGGTCTAGAGTATCAAACACCTTTGGTCTATTAAAACCTTGTTTATGGCTCCCACGCTGTCTATGTTGTTTGTATTGTTTCCTCATAGTAAACTACAATGGAAATTGAATCAACCCACTGAAAAAACAAATCCTTTGGTCCTGCTAGGATTGAAAATCTATCATGATGGATGCACACATAGAATCCATGCAAACTACATGCGAGCATGGGACTGAGGAGTTAAATAAATCACGTTATATAAAGTAATTGCAAGTGTCACTGAAATCTATCTTATCTCACACTATCTTCAATGATCGTTATATAAAGTAATTTCAAGTGTTAGTGAGATCTATCTTATCGATGTGCTTAAATGATATCATGGCATATACTAGCTACACTAGCTACTGAAAATCCCAAGCACGGGGATTTTTTTTAAGTAATAAATATAGTTTTTCACATAGAGTCATTCTCTTTTGGCAAATTCTGGTTTTGTTTTCGGATGATTATGAATTAGTGATTGTCTTTATGAGTTGAAGGATGCTGGAATGTTCATTATTTATTTGATGGATTTCCTACTCGTATGCTTTTGATCCAGGTTGTTTAATGCTCCGTGTCGAGTGAAATCATGATTTTCTTTTGAGCCTATTGGCTTTTTTCATGAGAATTATTTCATTATTTTTGTGCTTGCTTGTGTTGTATGGTTATTTATTGTGGTTTATAGATTGAAGTTAGTATCTATTCAATATGATCATAAGATTCAAGGTGAAAGAATGTGCAAAGTGTGAAGTGAGTGGAGCTACACTGTAAATACACAAGCGACATGGTAATTGTAATAAACAGAAAGATGCAAGCATTCAAAGTAATGTGGTGTAAATAGATTGTAAGTAATGTATACAAGGGTTTGACGATGACATTATGGTACGTTTAACAAGTTGATATCATGGACCAGAGTTTCATAATTTTATCTTTGAAGATCAATTTCCTTTTAGCTCCGAACAAATCGTTTCAAGCATGAAGGGATTTGTATGTGAAAGGGCCTTCTGACGATTTGGCGTTTTCGTGCCTCTTCGGTTGTCTGACTGCCTTCGACTGTCTAAATGTAGTCTAACTTGGCTATCAAGATGAATGGGTGATACTGTAGGCTCAACCTTTTGAACTGGAAGGGTATGCTTGTAGTAAACAAAGCTTGTCGTGCTTGCATGTGGTAACTATAATTCGACGTAAGAAACTCTCGGTTCCTTCCAATGGTCCCGTTTGACCAGATCGGTTTGGATTATCCTCATGCCACAAATCTTGCAAACTCAAGTTACAAACATGCTTTTTCTCTCTGTAACATCATTGGCTTGAATTGCAGTAAATCTTGCAAACTAGAGCTACAAACATGTTTTTCTCTCTGTAGCATCATTGGCTTGAATCACATTTCTTGTTGCTATATCCCTTCTTGGTAGGGACCCCTTTGTTATTAAACGTGTCGTCAAAAACCTAAAACCACATCAATTTTCAATCCAATTATTTTCTCTACTTTTGTACTCTTAAACTAGATCCTAATATTCTCTTTGATGTCAATGTATCTAGTTTTCACATATAAAATGATTTGATGTATTAAGCATCCAACTTACCTTACCTTTAAATATAATAAGCATGAGAAATAAAAAAGAATTGAAAAGCAATTTTATGGTTTTTAGTTTAATTTTAATATTTTTAATTTTGAAAAATAAACATTGTATTAATGATACGTTTGATTTATATTAAGTTTTGTTAATGTATATTTTACAATTTAATTTTGAAGAAATTATATTGCTTATTTTTTACAAGGTTGGCTTAATTTTAAATTTTATATAAGATTAATAAAATAAGACATTTATATATCTATTTATGTAAATTGCATTAATTTAAATTTGTTTAAGTTAAGTATTTTTTAAGTTCTTTAAATTTACATCTTCATGATTAATCTTTTGAAATACTTAATAAATTTGAAATTAAAATGGATTTATGTTAGTAAATATTATAATCAAGGACATGTTATTCTAAATACATTTAATTAATTTAATTAAGGAATATATTATCTAATAAAAAATAAAGACTCATACATCAATTTATTATTTAGCTAAACTATATTGTTAAATTAAATTATTATTATATTATTGATTTGTTAAATCAAAGGTACGAGTACGAGTACTATAGTGTTACTAGAGCACTGACATGTTGGTTAAGGGTGTTGGTTACGAGTAAGTAGGTATAAGTAGGCATCACAAGTTTGATTTATATTAAGTTTTGTTAATGTATATTTTACAATTTAAATTTAATTTTGAAGAAATTATATCGTTTATTTTGTATAAGCTTGCTCTAATTTTAAATTTTATATAAAATTGATAAAATAAGATATTTATTTATCTATTTTGTAAATTGCATTAATTTAAATTTGTTTAAGTTAAGTATTTTTTAAGTACTTTAAATTTACATCTTCATGATTAATCTTTTGAAATACTTTAGTAAATATTATAATCAAGTACATGTTAGTCTAAATACATTTAATCAATCCAATTAAGAAATATATTATGTCATAAAAAATAAAGATTCATACATCAATTTATTATTTAGCTAAACTATATTCTTAAATTAAATTATTATTATATTATTGATATAATAAATTTTTGTCTAAATATCTCAAAAGTTTTATTGAAAATTAGATGAGTTTATATGAATACACCCAAGTTAAAATAGATTTATGTTAGTAAATATTATAATCAAATACATGCTAGTCTAAATACATTTAATCAATCCTATTAAAAAATATATTATCTCATAAAAAAATAAATACTCATACATCGATTTATTATTTAGATAAATTATATTCTTAAATTAAATTATTACTATATTATTGATATCATAAATTATTGTCTAAATATCTCAAAAGTTTTATTGAAAATTAAGCTGTGTGATGAGTTTATATGAATACGCCCTTGTTGTTGTGTTATTGGAGCATAACTATTTTTTTTAGTGGTGTGTTGTGTTGTAATTTGCAATTGCGGAAACACAAATTACCATAAGACAATCAATACAAATGCAAACACAAAACACAACAATTTACGTGGTTCACCCAAACATTGGGCTACGTCCACCAAGCGCAGGTATCGATTATCTTATTATTCAGCTAATGGAGATTACAGACAGGCTCACTCCTCACAGACACACTCACAGCCTCTACGGGCATACAAATTTATAGCACTGTATATTAGAAACTGACTATTAAATGTAATCTCATCCATAGTNTTCCCAAAAGCGCCTTCACCACGCCTTGTTGCACGAGCAGATCGTGCATCTTAACCTTCCAGATCTCGAAATTGTTCTTGCCATTAAACTTTTCAATTTCAAACTTAGCACTCTGCATCTTTTTCATTAGAGGAAACATAAAAAGAAACAAACACTGTTGTTTGCAATATCCAAGCCCCAAAACAAAATATATGTGTGAAGAAATAAACTTGTGTAGTTTTCAAAAAAAAATTACATACACCTTAAAAAAACAAAAAATTTAATAAGGAAGTCACTCCACCTTATTCCTCCACGGATTTAATAAAAAAATCCACTCCACCTTATTCCTCCACCATTCATCCTGCATCATTCCATATTATATTTTCAAATATAATAAAAACCTTTCTTTAATACTTTCCAAAAAAGTACAAGTATAAAATCCTTTTTATAAAAGTAAAAGTATAAAATCCTTTATACGAATGTTTTATAAGGGGGGAGCGCTCCTTAACTTATTCATTGCTCCTTTGGAGGAGTTAAGGGTGCGTTGCCACAAAATTAGAATCTGCGCGTGTGTATGAGTGTATGAGAGGGTTGGCGCTCCCTTTAGCCGGTAAGGTGAGCGCTCGCTCCCTTCCGGCGCTCCCTCTCAAAAAACAACGATTTTCATTAATCAGCGCGCCCCTAAAAGTTGGTGTCCACCGTCGGCGCCCCTGTGCAAGTCTTTGCCAAGCGTTGATGCCAAAAAACAAATTTCAACACTGATTTCAACGCGGCCTCTTCCCGGCTTTGGCTTCTTTTTTTTTTCAGTTTGCGCCCTCCTCAGCTCCTCAGCTCCTCGCTCTTATACCACTTGTTGTAATTTGAGGGTGCGGAAAACACAAATTACCATAAGACAATCAATACATGCAGACAAAGAACACAACAATTTACGTGGTTTACCCAAATGTTGGGCTACGTCCACCAAGCGCAGGTATCGATTATCTTATTATTCAGCTAATGGAGATTACAGTGAAGTCTCACTCCTCTCTTACTCTCAGAGCCTCTACGGGCATACAAATTTATAGCAATATATTAGAAACTGATTATTAATTGTGATCTCACCCATATTCTAACTTGGTCGCATTGGTTACAACCAACCCTGGTTTATAGGATCTAAAATCCTATTCACGGATGAGTTGTTGTCACCGTTTCCAACATATATGTCTCATAAATGTAGAAGTTAATATAATATGATGATAAAAATGCTTAACGAATACATTAATAAATTTGAGAGAATAGGGAATTGAACTAAAATACTCAATGTATGTTTTGGCAGGGAAAGGGAAAGAAAGCAAGTGTAAGGAACAACTTGACCTGTATGAATGGAAAGAAACTCAGCCCCATATGACTGATTTTTGAGAGCCTTTAGCCAATCCGTGGGAATATTATTCCCCTTGCAAGGCATGAAAAGCCTCTTACGCTGGATGATACCATCATGCCTTCCGAGATGCAAGGCTAAAGCCCTCATTATATCATGCTGCGAAAAACAGAGCTTGGAGGCATCGCTAGATTCGATGACTCCACTCCTAAAAAATCAATTTTTTGTTGTATTAGCTAAAACAATAATGGTGAACTCAAAAGCCCATTTTTATCTCTAGTGTGACATGAACTTGTTGATTTATCTTAACCTCCCCGTTCTTATTTCTTTTGGAAATCATGTAAAGAAACTTGGGCTTTAAATTTCTTTCTTTTATACATTTTAGCATATGTTCATTAGTCACAACTTCTCTCCAAAGTTCATGATGTATGGTAGGATTCCACAAACAAAAGAATTTAAGTTGAAAAACATATATGAAGACAGGCTAAGCAACGATTTTTTTAATAGAATGCAACGATTTTTTTAATAGAATGTAAACAAATTCCATACCCTGGATCAGTTGAGAGATTTAGGAGATTTAGTTTTGCAAGCTCCAACAAGACCACAAAAGAATTCTCTGGTTCCATCCAGCGGACATATACCCAAATGTCCAATAAAGAATCTACTCTGAAATTTCTACCTTCAGGAAATGCCCCCAAGTCCAAAAAGCATTCCTTTGGTTCATCATCAAGTATATCTATACTCATTTGCAAGCGATTAATAACTTTATCATTGTAATATGATGATATAGATTCTTCCCTTGAAAGCTTCTTCCTGGCACTTTCCCAAGACTGTCGGGGCTCATTTCTTAAACAAATTCCAATTACCTTGAGGGAAAGTGGACAAAACATCTAAATACGAGTGCCTGTGTCCATTATCTTTATAGAGATGGGTACAGAGAATGTGCATAAAAATCCATATAAATAAGAAATATATAGATGTCAAAATTTGAAAAATGGCAGTCTAAGATTCCTACACACGTACCACACTTGTCAAAAGACCTGTTCATGACTCGCCGTTTGAATGCTACAAGATACTCGAACCTCTGAAAATTCCCTGTTATGGATTCTTGCATCATTTTTAGCTCGCTACCCAAACCTGCAACTTCAAATATTCATAAGAAGGGATCGATAATTTTAATTCTCCTGCTAATATTCGATTTTGAAGTGTCCGGATGATAATATGCGGCAGTCCGAGTACCTATGAATGATTCTCACAACGAACAAGCTTCCCCCGCTGCGAACGATGGCGTCGCTTCTGAGCAAGACGCACATTCTGAGGCAAAAGTCGAAGTCAAGCACACAAAATTACATGCAAGGACGAAGCATATTATTTTATGAAGCAAGCAACCTTAGTATCTCCTGGCGCCAGAAACTGGACCATATTTGTGAGTACCCTGTCGTTCCACGTTGCTGCAATTCCTCCTTTTCCGTTCATTTCTCGGCAGAAACCCCTAAGCCTCACATCAAACCCTCGGTAGACCCTAATCCCACCATTCCGATCCCGGGAGCGCCCTCGATTCCACCAGAAATCATTCCAAATTACCCTCATGACCCCCGAATTCCGCAGAATCCTGATTCGTTGCTGCAGAATTATGATTTCGCAGAATTCTACTTACAGATTGCTATAGGTCACCTCACCCAGTCACTGGAGCCAGGAACTACAAATACAGGGATGCTGCGAAGGCCAATCCCGACTCGCGGCGTTCAGTGCAAGGCTGTGATTCAGGCTCATACGACAGTCTTCCTCCAACAAGAGGAGATCCTGGATTACAGAGACAGATAAATGGATGGCTGAAAGCAATCTCTCGACATAAGGCATAAACAAGATTATAGCATACCTGCAACAAGTCTCTGAAATCGTGAACCGTAATGAATCATCTTCCTCTATTCAGTATTTGTAGCTTGCACTACATTCAAACTCTAATCCACTTTGGGTGCAACTGTGACCATCGAGATTCAAATCCTCCAGGTGCAGACCAAACCCGTGTTTGTGTTTATTATATTTTCCTCTGGATCATAAAGTCCTTCATTCACAAGTGAATTTTTTTTGTTTTTGGAAGTCCTTCCAAGAATCACACCCTGGGGTTGATGGTTTCTTTGCAGATCATGGAATTCCTTCCACTCAGGTATATCAGGGCTAAGGGGTAACTATTCCACCAATTGCCCGAGACTTTAACCTTCAATGAACCATGTCCCCATGTTTTCCAGAGCAAATCATGCTTCTTAAAATAAAAATCGATATCCAATACATATAATTTCAGACCAAACATCTACAATTGTAAAGAGGCTAACACTGGCCTAACAAAATTAAAAACTATAAATAAATATAAAATACCTTGACGACAGGCACTTGGCCTCCAAACATGAGTACAACTGCCATCTGCAGGAGAACTCTAAAAGTATCTTGAATGTTGTGTGCATTTAATTCTTTAAAACTCTCAGCACAGTCACCTCCCTGCAAGAGAAAGACATTCCCCATAGCGGCTTCTCCGAGTCTCTCTTCAAGTTTTCTGGCCTCCCCTGCAAATACCAGAGGGGCGTGGCTGTGTAACATCTTGACAACAGAGTCGAGCTCTTGAGGGTATTCAAACCTGGTAAATACAATACCAGAGTGTGGCATCGAAGGACGCAGCGGTTAGAATGACCTGAGGAAAACTGGTGGCTGTATGAATGGGACCATTGAAGTGAATGTCGCGATCCCACCCGGAAACTCCGTGCAGAGCTTCCGACCACCATTCCCAGGCAAACCAGGATAAAAAGGCCACCACTTAGAGTCGGTGAAGGATAGGATACGTGAAGATCACTGTGGTCAATCGATCTTCAGGTTTGGTTATTCCCAGGCAAACCAGGTTGAGGATAGGATACGTGGATATCGTTGAATAGTCAATTTCTGAACATATGGCAATGTTTAATCGGTCGTGGACAGACGTGGTTGAATGGTCGTGGACAGACGACGAAAATTCGAGAGTGAACTCCCCCTAAAATAACGCCTTGTAATCACTTTAAATGTGATTACATATTGTTTGTTTTTGTATTTTGTTTTTACGTATGAAAAGTTTACAATATTTTGGCATAGTTTTGTTGATAATTGAGATATTTATATGATGCAGCAATTTAACCACCTAAAATAATTTTGTGGTGGTTCTTAAGGGGTAGATATCCAAATTTTTGAGATGTATTTATATTTATTTTTTACATTTAGGAAGATGAGATTTTAACTACTCAAAAACATTGTTAAAGTCATGTTTTAGGACCAAAAAGGTAGTTTCAATTTAGATAATATTCACAAGATCATATTGTCATCCCTAAGCTTAAAAAAGTGGTATTATGTGCCTTCAAGTTGTCATTGCTAAAGCTAAAGTAGTGGGGTCATGTGCCCTTCAAGTAACATATAGCCTTAATCCCATAGATGAGACCAAATACCCTCAATTACAATTTAACCTCTTCACTAAGAGTAACACATTTGGTGTCGTTCGTTTTAAAATTTAAAATTTATCTATTTAGTTTGATATTACAAAAATGTGAAAGGCATATGCAATGACAATTGTTTTTCAATCTGTGATGAATTGTTTAGAGGACATATTTAGTTAGTTAGACCTTACTCACAACTTTTAAGTCAAATTTGTTCTAGGTGTATCGAGCTACTCAAAATTAGTGGACATGCTTTGTAAGTTCACGGAAATGCAACTAAAATGGAAGAATTCAAGCACAATATTTTTACTTTAATGACAATGTTATTTATTATCATAATATAACTAACACATATTTATGATTGTTTATTTCAATAAAATGTTTTGTTTATGTGTATCCATACTTTTATGATGAGAAAGAGAGGGAGAGGAGATTTTATAGTCGTAAAAGATATTATAAGATGTCATAACATAGTTTTATCTCACTATTATTACACACACGCTCAGACAACATAACACATCCATGGAAGAGGAGGGATACACCAAGTAAGCAACATACTCACCTTCAAAACAATGAACCATTATCTTTATGAGAGACAACATTTCCTCATAGAGAGACTAGTACACTTCAAAAATTCATAGAGGACATAATGTTGAACCATAATGTTCTATTGATGTTTTCCACATACAAACATCCATGTACACCATTTTTCATACATACATAGAAAATGAAATTAAATTGAAACTACCATATCATTTACATGGACACTAGATAAACCTAAGCCATCACAATGCTTATGTATTATGGAATATGTGTGTGTGTGTGTGCACCAAAATTGACAAAATTGAAGAGGCACTACTACAAGAGGGCCATTTCACATCCTCATTGGGTGTCTTTCTATGTTGAAATTGTGGATGAAGGTTTTGTAGAGGTGATATGGGTTCGAAGCATGATCTTGTGGCACTAAATGGGCATAACTATGGAAAGTGGGAATAAGACATGGAGACTTTGCTAAAGACAAAAGCATTATGGTAGTGCACAAAGATGGTTTTTCCTAATCTTAAGGATGAACCTGAAAATATCATGTTCATAGTGCCCATCAACAATACTAACCCAAATTGAAGATTGATTCAAGGATGAAACTATTTAAGTTTTTTATAAAACAAACAAATTCATGTCTAGGATATCTAAATACTTCAACATTTCATCAATATTAACACAACATCCTGATTAAATCTGCAATCCAATAATGAAACATGTATTTCCATGAGGCCTACTTCTCAATGCAATTGAACTCACAGTTTTCTATCAATCTTCACATACACAAATCTTCTCAAGAATTCAAGTGAATTAAGGGATACAGTTCCTATTGTTTAAATAAACTAGTCCATATACACTCGTAATAATAGAAAACATACAATTTAACCAAAGAATGTTGCTTGCAATCTACTTCATGAGCATACATTCATTATTATGCAAAATATGGAAATTTAAAAAAACACTCACCCAACTCGTTAACAATTCATAATCTCCTTTATAAACTAACATATCCTTCTAAATCATAAAAAAAGGATACAAACATTACTAAGAGTGTAACTCCTATCAAATTCTTATCAACACTCGTACATAAGAATAAAAGAACTTAATGTTTTGAGTTAAGCCCAACATGCATCTTTACTATAACTTTGTTTTGTACATTTAGTCAAACACTTGGCATACAAACATTTATACAAACATTTTGCATGCAAACATTTATACAAACATTTGGCATGCAACCATTTATACAAATAGTTGGGATGCACATTAAGTACAATAGATCAAGGGATAAGAAGAGAAAATCTATGGATATCAAGCTTGAATTTGAATTGAGAACTCCCATAGGTTATTTTTTCACTTTTCAAAAATCACCCAGATCATGAAATTGGGTTGTACAAACATTTTTATTTTTTTATTTCAAAACAAGGGTTCCAAGTTGACATGGATCCCCTTAGTGTTTGTATGAATCATAACATAAATGACCAAGGATGTGTTTTCTTAAAAACACTTCAACGAAACATAGATACATGATCATGAGTTTAGAAACTGACCACTTTTTTAGCCCTTTCAAATGTATGGAAGCATATAAACAAGAATTACACTTTTACTAGCAAATAAAATTTTCATAAATAAATACACCAATTTGCTTCTATGCTCATCTACTTATCCAAGCTAAAAATAATTGAATGTTAAAGAATTATTCAAATCTTTACTTGTTGAAAATTATCATAGAATATAATAACACATTTCGACATTTTACCAAACACTTACAACAATACATAAATAGAATAATCTAGATTTAATTCATAACTACTAACACATGATATAAACTAGTTTTAAGCATTTATCTACAAGAATATCACTAAACTCATAAGAATAATAAAACTCTCCACTAAATCATAATGAAAACTAATACTACTATTTGATAGAGTGATGACAAATACCCAAGAAAAGAAAACCTTTCCCCCTATAATACAAACCAGATCAATTCTATGACAATTACTAAGAAATAATTCTTCATGTTTTGTAAACAACTCCATTCTCTGCTTTTTACCTTACCAAAACAACATTACTTCCACAACTAGTTTTCACAAATCAAGAAGATAACAACACATCAAATAACACATCAAATACAACCATTATTCGCTACCCAAACTTTTAATAAATTACCAACATTACCAATCCTTACCGAATAATTTTACCAACTCTAAAATTCATATCACAAGGTTACCCATTTCTTCCTTAACAATCCCCTTGTTAGTAGAAAACCCTTATTTTAAATATGAACAATATACTAAATAATAATCACAATTTATACCTAACCAAAAGTGTAGCTCCAGTGGTCCTAGAAGGGTTCTAGGCAGCAATTCCTTACATTTTCCATCTCAATTTGTGTCAATCGGTTTCCATCTAGCCATACTCAAGGAAAGATTCTTCCCCTATTACATTAACTATGTGGGATTTGGAGGTCATAGATATGTATAGGCTCTATGAGGTTTGACACCACACCCCATGCAATTTTCTTTATTTTCTTTCATTTTTGTATTCCAATTGTTAACTCACTTAGGTGTCCTCTTCTCAAATTTCATTTTTATTTTATTTTCTCAAATGGTGAGTAACCACTGTTCTAGGTGGATATCGGTGGCCACCCACTTATTTCAACTGGCTCAAAACAATCTTCTGTAAATTTACTATTTTTAGCAGTTTTTCGGTTCCTAAACTTATGGGGCCATTTTGAGGTCCTAAATGATTTTTTTTGGGGATCGAGCACCTCAATGATAGCTAAAGGCTTTGATTGAGCTCCCAAAATGAATCTCCTTGACAATACCTTTCCAATGAGCTATCATGCACCCCAAATGGAGATCATATGTCAAAGCTACACCCCTGGGAAGTTGATATACCAAACTACCCAAAACGAGGTCCACAAAACTTTTGGGTTTTCATCTTCCAGGGTTAGTGTTTTGGATTTTATTTATGTTAAAAAGGCCTTTAGAGCCTCATTGTAATCATCTTGTTTCGAATGTGAGTATCCGCCACATCTCTTCTCAGAGATAAGGTGCCACGATTCTAGAGAGTCTTTCACTTTGTAATTTTACAGTCTATACATTTTGCTCATTAATAGAAATTGTGTATTATTGTATATATGTGCCTCTTGTTATGTATTCGATATATCTATGTTATATTATTGGATCTCTTACAGTATATCTTTATATTTCCGTGTTATATCTCCTCTCTCATTTCGTGCCAAAAATAATCTGGATCGATGGTATTAGAGCAGGCTGCTCTTGATCATTTTTCAGTGCATGTCCCCGACGAGGTATGAGTATAGAAAATTGGGTCTCAGGATTTTCTCTCTTGAGGAAAATCGATCTCGCACGCCAAAGAAACCCTCCATGTCGGAAGAAAAGAAAAAGGATGGAGTAGAAGATTCTATTAATATGTTTCTTGAGCAAGCTCTCACGCAACAAAGGGATGAAATGATGGAGAATTTTTCCCACATCCTTCAACACCTGTCGATAACAATAGGTGCATCTTCATCAAGCGACCACTTTGGAGGAACCTCACCTTTCAAGGTACAAGTTAATTTTTATATTCACGTATTTGAAGGACATATAGATACAGTTTCCCTAGAAAAATGGTTAAATCTTCTAGAAGGTTATTTCTCTATTCATAATTTCTATGAAAGGGAAAACATCACCTTCTCACTCCTTAAGGATCTCCCCCATGTCAAACATTGGTGGGAAAATTACTGGGAGAAAATTTCCATATAGGAGTCTGGAATATATGGGGTCGAACCCACTTGAGATTTTTTTGTGGATGTGGTCAAGGAACAATATTACCCTATTGGTAACTATGATGAATAGTACATGAGATGGACCAGACTGCGTCAAGAGAGGGACCAAGCAGTGTTGGAGTTCACCAATACCTTCCATACATTACGCACCAAGCTTGGTATCAAATATTCTGAGCGACGTTTGGTTCTGAAATACCGCGGGGCTCTACACATATACCTCCAAACTGAAATGAAAATTCTAGACATCTCATCGTTGAGAAATTCCTATCGATATGTTGTGAAAATCGAGCATAAATTTAGGCACAAAAAAAAACGAGAGTTTGGGTCTACAAATACGCAACAACCAAATTATGATAAAGACATCCCTAACAAACAACCTCCCAAAAACCATTCCAAGCCACATGAAAAGAAGGGTAAGGGAAATACGAAGAATGACATTGGAAAGTGGTGCGAATTCCACAAAATACCCTATAAAAACACCGATGAATTTCACTCAAAACAATCATTGGTGGTCGAGATCAAAGACAAGGAGATGAACCTTGATTCATAATCTGATTTAGAAAATAATGGAAAAAGAAAGATCATCGACGCAGACCCCATTGCTATTTTCATGACCGCAACAAGTCAACCATAAGAACTAGTAGATAATGAAGAGGGGGGATGCCTTTTTCATTCACAGATGTGGGTGAAGGGGACCCCACTGCATTTTATCATTGATAGTAGAAGCCAGAAGAACCTCATCTCAGTGGAGGTTGTTAAAAATTTGGGATTGTCGACAACACCACACTCGCAGCCATACAACATCGGGTGGATTCACCAGGGACGAGACCTCCATGTCATCCAACAATGTCGATTGTCATACGTCATCTATATCTTCAAGGATGATATATTATGTGATGTTTCCCAACTAGATTTCTGTGATGTTCTATTGGGCCAGCCATATATGTGGAAGCATGATGCTATTTATGAGTCTCGAACCCATAGTGTCATTGTTATTCCGAGGGATCATCTCTATAGGATACTAGAGGTAGTTCCAACTACTATCCCACCTAAATAGTTCTGCAAGGTAGTATCTCATACTACAAAATTCAATTTCTTCACAGTCTCTTCAAAAGGCAAATAGAAAAACATTGCAACCACTGCAGCCTCAGTCCAGCAGAAGCAGGTCAAAAATATTGAAGCAAAGTGCAAGGATTCATTCTACAGATAGTCATCTCATGTATCCAGACTAGTTAAAAAGGTCCAACCCTTCTAGCCACAGGTTTGTGACATCCTTCAACAAGCTAAGCAACGCAACTTCTCCATCAAGGAAAGCAACACATCAAGATGCAGATTCAACAAACGTTTTTTCCTCTCCCCCGGGAACTCAACAAAATGGATACCATTGCTTCCTAAGGAGGTAGGATTTATCTAGGTGGATATCGGTGGCCATCCACCTATTCCAACTGGCTCAAAACAATATTTTGGTGATTTACTATTTTTAGCAGTTTTTTGGTTCCTAAACTTTTGAGTCCATTTTGAGGTCCTAAATGATTTTTTTTAGGGATAGAGCACCTCAATGATAGTTGAAGACTCTTCTTTATCCCCTAAAATGAATCTCCTGGACAATACCTTTCCAATGAGCTATCGTGTGCCTGAAACGAATATTGTATGTGAAAATTACGCACCCGGGAAGTTGATACACCAACCACCCAAAACACAGTCCACAAAATTGTTGGGTTTTCATATTCTGGGGTTAGGGTTTTGGATTTTATTTATGTTAAAAAGGCCTTTATAGTCTCATTGTAATAATATTCTTGCAAATGTGAGTAGCCATCACATCTCTTCTCATAGATAATCTACCACCATTCTAGCGAGTCTTTCACTCTGTAATTTTATAGTCTGTACATTTCACTCATTAATAGAAATTGTGTATTATTGTATATATGTGCCTCTTTTTATATATCCGATATATCTCTATTATACTATTGTCTCTCTTGCAATATCTATGTATATTTCTATGTTATATCTCCACTCTCATTTCATGCCAAAAATAATCCGGATCAACCACCCCCCTTGTGTGTCACTAGGAGAAAATTCTCCAACAAGTTTTTCCATAGTTCATTCATTCCCATTTACCCATTAAAATAATATTATTTCAAGTTTCCTTTTCAAATTGGACAATTTTTAGTTGAATTAATGTTACTGTGAAGTTTACTTATAGTTACTTTAACCAGAGTTAGAATATGGAAGGATTAGCCACTAGATAGTAAGGATTCCCCGTGCCCCTTACCACATGTCCCTCGATCATAACCATGGAATAACTACTCGTCCCTTACTCCCATGATGGAAGTACTCAAAGTAGGTATGTTACCTCATCTCCTATATAATAGGTATGCCACAAGTTGATAGTGTTGGTTTGAAAACAAACCAAACTTCCAACCAACATGCTCTATATGTCTATAATAGGTATCTATTCATATTTTTCAAACACACTCTATACGTCTGTATTGGGACTAATTAGGAAACCAAAAGCACCACAACTCATCCTTGAAACTGAGTGAGTGGAAAAATCACTACTACTTGTCCTCAGGAGCAAATGGCTAAATACCACTACTCGTCCATGGGACCAAGTGGGTGATAAAAATAAGTGCTACTCAATCATGAGGACTACATGGGTACTTCAAACTATCATTTCCCACCTTGATCTTGAAGTGCCTACAAATGTGATATCAATGTCAAGTATCAACTGCATGAATGAAAATCATCATTTCTTTCTCATACATGGACTTGCCCAAATTTTTGTCACACAATTACTTACTAGTGAATGCCAATGGGTGCCTCTCTCACATCAACACCACTCCAAAACCTCTACTCAAGGAGTCACATTCCAAGACACAAGTCTTAGTAAATTTAGGCACTATTAAGATGGGTTTAGTACACATTGCTTCCTTTAAAGATGAAGAGGTATGATCTATAGAATTGTTCCATGCAAAGATATTCATTTTTAGAAGGGTGGTTAATGGGTCTACAATATGACCATAATTCTTCACAAACTTCATGTAGCAACTGGTAAAATCTAAAAATCCACATAAGATTTTCAAAGTCCTAGGATGTGGTCCATATTTCATAGCCTCAATTTTCTTGGGATCCACTTGAACTATGTCATGATTTATTATGTGACCCATGTATTCCACTTCATAAGAACAAAAGGCACATTTTGAATACTTAAGGAACAACTAGTTATCTTGAAGTAGTTGGAGATATTTATCAACAAGTGTTTTCTTTGCTTTCTATATTTTGTTATAAATCAATATATCATCAAAGAATACAAGCACAATTTTTTGTAGGAAGGGCCAAAAAAGATTATTCTTGAGGATCCAAAATTTGGATGGGGCATTAAAAAGACCAAAAGTGTAATATCCCCAAGGAAGAGCCCCAGTTGTATTTATGAATTGTAAACATGTTTTTTGGGTTGGTGAGCCGAGCAATTATAAGATGGTAAGATTATGTGTTATAGGCCGGAGAGCCTAGGTGTTAAAGGCCACGAGCTTGTTTTGTACATGTAAATATTCATATTATTAATATAAATACATCGCTGCATGTAGACCGACCACGGATAAAGAGTGATGGGGAACTAAGCTTCCACTGGGCTAGGTAAGGGAGAGGGAGTTGAGAGGTTAGAAAGAGGGGCTAATCCTAACGGATTAAGTCCAAGAGAATAATAATAATTTATTATTATTCCAAAATCTGATTAGAGGGATATTTCTTATCCTAAGTTCCTGGAAAGGGAACAAATACTAAATGGAGTGCATGCAGCTCCATGAAGGTAGGTGTCGACCTGGGCGCATGCAGTTAAAGCTGAAGAGTTAGCTCGTGTTGGAGGTT
This sequence comes from Picea sitchensis, assembly GCA_010110895.2. Lineage (NCBI taxonomy): Eukaryota > Viridiplantae > Streptophyta > Pinopsida > Pinales > Pinaceae > Picea > Picea sitchensis. The sequence goes on from SNQJ01S0002383.1 coordinate 77,937, forward strand.
CACTCCCCATTCTTATGTCCTCCATCTAATTTGTTTGGTCACTATCATCGACCTCTGCATCTCCACACACATTAGAAACTGCTCACTGGGGAAAGGATGACCTGTGTTATCCTGTGAAGCCCCGCATTTCTGCATTTGCCAAAACCAAGTCGTACCTTACCCAATTTTTGGTTGCCTCCTTTTTCCTAAGTTGTATTGAACCGTTGTTATTGTCCTCATCTTGCTTGAATTGAGTGGAAGATGGTTGAATAAGCCGATTTTCAAGACCATGGTTGAAGAGGCAGGTTGTCAGGCCTGTGAGCAACTCTCTCCAGGTGAGAGAGTTCGCTGGGAAGTGATTTTCTCCTAGAGAGAGTCCAACACTAGTTACGGAGCTCTGAGAATTCTTGATCTAGCCTGTTGTCGAGACCCTGAGAGAGGAAGTGGAGTAGCCGATGGATTTTGGAACAGTGAAGGTGCATATTCTCTGGGTTTAATAGGCATGTGGGGAATGAGATTCCGTGAGTAGTGGGCATAAGAAGGCTCCTGGAGAGAATCCTTCCAGTTGCACTGTGTAGTTTCCTGTGACCTCAACCTAGTCTAGGATTCCCTTGCCCTGGGTGGAGCTTAGTACCATCTCAGGGGAGACCCACTGCTGAGCATGATGAGCAGCATGGTCTAAGGCTGGGAGGTTTGTGGAAGGTCTGCACGTAGTTGGGGGTTTTACTCCAGTTAAAAGATAAGTATCATTTATGTGCTTAATTATGTATGTTATGCATGTCTGTGTTTCTTGAAATGTTATCATGTGTTATGTTGCATGTGTACTTACTGTCAATTCCATTTAACTCTGTATGGTAGCAGTAACTCTGTGTTAATTGTTTTAAATTCATTAAAATGTATGTTATATATGTGTGTGTGTGTGTGTGTGTGTGTGTTCCGTGTAGTGGCATTTCCTAGTCTGTGGGTGGTTGGGGATGTTCAAATTGGTGTCAGAGCAGTAAAGGCATAGTTAAGGGTGTTTGGGTAGCATTATTTGGCCTATTGGTGGCCGAGGATGTTACAATTTGTTATCAGAGACATGGTTTCAACATTGAGCCTGGATGGGCCACGTTAGTGGAAGTAAGTTTCAAAAAAGATTTTTTGTCGAAATGGAAAACATTCAAGTTCAGAGACAAGGTTCATGCACTGAGCCTGGATGAGCTAGATAAGTGGCCATTGGAGAAAAGGTTTCAAGTGGAAATTGTGTTTGGAGGAACCAATTTCAAACCTTGGAACATTCCTGAGTGCCAAGAGGTTACTTTGGCCATGTTACAAAGATCAGGAGGTGTAGCGGTATTATAAAACCATGACAGATGTGTTATTTGGAAATAGAGAAAGAAATCATAACACTTGTGGTGTTGGGGACATAGGATCTGTTAGGAAGGAGGGGAAATCCTTCATGACCATCAGATCTTGAAAAAGGAGCATGAGAGTTAACCTCCAAGTATTTTGGACTTTGTGGCTTTGGAAAATTTATGGGTTATAGAGTGGAAGAAGTCGAAGGCCCGAAGCCCTGAAGTCCCTGAAGTGGATCTACACCGTATATATGGGGAGAAGATCTCGACCGTTGGATCGAGCCAATGTAAAAGGTCAAATGAAGTGGTGAAGGGAAAAATCTCCCAAATCTATGAAGTCCAGAGTTAATCCAGACCATTTGTTAAGAGGGACACGTGTCAGCAGATTGGTTTGTGTTGGCACAAGGGAAGACCCAGGGTTCAACGCTTTAATAGCACACCAAAAAAACCTTAACTATAGGCCCTTTCGACAACACTTGCGAAGTAGGAGAAGTCTCACCCGAGGTAGAGGCAGGGAGGCTATAGGAATCAGGTGTCTATAACCAAGATGGGACACAGATCCGTCAATACAATTACTTCGCAGAGTACCTAAGAACTACATGCATTAGTTTATCAACTTTTATTCACATCGCAAAACAAACCCTAAAAATAGATCGGCGCAGTAACAATGAAAAAATACACATCGCACTTAGCATCATAAGTTAGATCTATCACATTCAACATAAATAAAGCACTAACAATTCATAGATCTATCTATCATACATAACAATCAATGCACTAAGCAAAACCACAACATAAACATCATAGCACAAAGCAAACCATCAACACATGATATACATGGTTCACCCTAGTGTGGGGCTATGTCCACCAACTGCTTCTTCTTCTTTATTAGGCTTCAATATCTTACATTCACCTACTCCTGTGCACTAAGACATAGAGCCAAGCTTCGCATTGGACAGGTGATTTTCTCTCTAAGAACCAGATCCCCCTTCCCAAAATTAGGTCAAGGCACAGAGCCAATTCCTCTATCAAGCACAGAGCCTTACATACACAATCTGTTGCACTAAGCAACCCAAAACTACTTGCACTTAGCCTTGCAAGCTATCGACTCCTTTCTACATTACATTTATACTTACTTATACTTTTTCATTTACAAAAAGGCCTAATCATGGGTAAGCCCATGGGCCAACATCCCATAACCCATTAAAAAACCCTAAGAACCTAATGTTGGGTCCACAAAGTCCACAAAACAAGTGATATCCACGATCTCATCTCCTCCTGGGCGCTCCTTCCTCAATCACTGCGTCCAAGTCCAAAAGGTGGTCAAACCTGACCAATCTTTCCTCAAAACTTGGTCGAGGGCCACTTGTTGCAGAGTGCTCAATACTTCTTGAATCTCCAACTCCGTTATCCTCATTTGAAGCTACTATATGGCCTCAGTGAGCTTCACCACATGAACCTCAATTGACTCATTTTCCTCCTGTGCCAAGCCTGGAATAGAGTGAAGTGCTTTTCTCATCACTTCTTTGACCATAGTCTGCTTTGCAAGTAGCTGGTACTTTTCCCTTTGTATCTTCACTTTGTCCTCCTCGAGCATCGCCCAAAACTCATCTTTTTCATTTTCATACGTGGTTACACAGTACCGCACAAATCATAGTTACTCTAAGCCTTCTTATTTCTCTTGCTTCAGGGATTCCATAGCCTTCTCCTTTTCTTCTTGAAATTTCTGAAGCTCAGCCTCCATTGCATCTGTTAATATTCTCAACTAGACAGGCTCATCCCCCAATTCTGCAATCTCTGATGAGGAAGGCGCAGTAGGTACTGTGCAGATAACTTGAATAGCTCGATGTATCTCCTTCAGCTCCTTCTCAACCCTTACATACAACTCTTCCTTCTTTGCTCCATATCTCTGCAAGATATCTTCGGACGCATCCTCCATCACTCTGTGGAATAGACCAATATCATCCTTTGTGAGTGTGGCCTCCATCTGGGACTTGCTGGCGCGGGTCTTCCAACTTGCCAAAGGTTTCTGTAGAGAAACCTTCCTCCTCTTCGATGTTTCTAACTCGGTAGAGGGATCCTTCAGCGGTGTAGCTTCACCTTCTCCTTGATTTTCTCCTTCATCCCCTCCTCCTTATTCATTTACTTCATCTCCTCCTCTTGTGGGAGAGCTAGATCCATTTTCTTCAGAGGCGTTGTCTTCCTCATCAGTCTGTACATCCTGGACTTCCTCATTTTTCTTCTTCTTCTTCACACTGGTCTGTCCAACATGATCAACCCGGGTGACCAATGGGCTTCCTATAATGTCAGCGTCAGAGAGTTTTGCATCTGTAACCGAGAGAAGGAAATCCTCCAACCATTCCTTGGTGATTGGCTCCATGTCTTCATCGGTCAGATTGTAATAGGAATGTAACTCTTCCTTTCTCTCATCCTTGTTTGCAGTGATATATATAAAATGTGGATCTGCGTGCAACTTGGCTATTGGTATGTACTGGTGCAAGGTGCATGGTGTCATGCATGGAAATGACTCTATGGCAACCTTCAGTTTTTGATAGTAGGCATGGAACACTGTGTTCGACTACCATTTCTTCGACATGTCATTTGTGTACCATAATGTAGAAAATCTTGCTGCCAATGGCTCCGATGGTTCAATTTCTGGAAAAGTTGCTCCCTCATAAATTTTCCAAGTGACAAATGCAATCAACACAAGTAGCCAGCTAAAGTGGAACTCATATCCCTAATCCCATGCTTTGCGATAGTCTTTATAAATCTTGTTGACGAGGTAACTCACCCAATTCATCTGCATCCCCTCCACGCATTTTCCTATGAGGTCCACCACGAACCTGGTGACTTGTGTGGGGCGATTATTTCTAACAACCTTGCTATCTATGAGTTTTCAAGCGAGGCACACTGTGCCATCCTGAATGGAGGCTACCTTGTAGCCTCACTTTCCCTTTTCTTTTTCGTCGTATGCCTCATTTATGTGTTGTGCCAGGGAGCAGTCCGAGGCCTTCCCTAGGTATAACTGTTGAGGGTCGGGTCCCTTCATGCTCAATCTTATAATCAGGTGGATCAACATCGGATCCACAGTAATATTCCTATCGAGCCATTGGTATCCACCATGATAGCACGACAAGAGGATTTTAACGCAAGTGTTAACCTCCTGATGTCGACCAAAATGAGGAATTTTCATCACGTTGAGTATAGTGGACTGCGCCAGCTCCTTTATCCATGATTGGGCGACGATGCTAGGCTTCTTCTCTATGGTATTTGTCAATTATCTATTAGGTACAAGCATGGCATAGTTCTTTATATATCCAAGATTAAAGTCACTATTCTTCAAAGATGGGATCTGTCCCAACTAGCTTCCAACTACATGTATCCCCTTTGGGATGTACGTGGTGATAAAAGTGTACTCATAGTCTCATGGGATGTTGTCATGGTTGACTGTGCTAGCCAAAGGAGGGATATAATGAGGTAAGATCGATGAGATCTACTTCTCATTGGCCGGATCATCTCGATGCTTACTTCGCATCTCAATCACGGGGTTAGTATGGACCGAACTTCATCAAGTCGAAGGGGAAGCCTGGAGTCCCCTAGTTGACGATGCCTAAACACCTTAGGACATAGGTCTATCAACCATAAAATTCTTAAGAACCTCTTCCACAAACTTCTCTAACTCAATCTGTTCGCTCGACATTCTCTCTTTTAAATGGACAGGTCGGGGTAGGCAAATAGACAGATGGAGTAAAAAAAGGATGGCGAGGTCTAGGTTTTGAAATCACAGTTCGACACACAACAAGTTCTTAGCTAATCATGGGAGGAAAAAATTGGTCCCGGCACAACGTCGGACGGGTTAAATAAGTGAGCGTTGTAATAGATTCTTCCAACGGGAAGGACTGCTTCCACAATGCGGATATTTCCTTTATGGCGCGGTATCAACATCCCAAATGTGGTCTATTTTCCAATAAATGTGTTTCCTAGCCATTCCAGAGTGTCGTTCTAATGGTCAGGATGCCTCCAACGGTAATATAGCTTCGCCAGGGCGAAGTCACATTCTACACAGTTCTATTTTTCCAATGAGGTTCAAATCCTGCAAACCTGCCTCCTACAAAATCTTCTCTATAACTCCCTGTATCTTTTCCAACTTGGTTTTCTTCTTACTAAGATTCCTTGACTTCTTTCCTATGATCTGAGTCTCTCTAACTATTTCCAAAATTCTCTTTCCATTCCTATTCATATCTTCTCCTGGCATAGCAGCTTCGCACTGTTGTTATGCTCTCAAAGGGTTCAAGGTTAATACCTCTTCTCTTATTAAGTCTAGGGTGGGTATTATTCTTTCTTGCATGGATAGGTCCTTCAAATCTTCTTGTGTTCTTTCAAATTCTCTTGAGTTCTGTTGCTTCGACTCAAATTCTTGTTCTTCTATCAATCGATCTACTTTTCTAGCTATGAAATCCCTTAGTTCCTGCTTTTTCTTTTCTTTAGTTGCTTCCTCTGCTTTCCTTCTGATCTAATATTTCTCAATCCAAGTATTACCTAGCAAAAGGGGAAAGGGGCGTTGTTCTCAAAAAACTTAATGACTTCAAATTTCTCTTCATTCAATGTTCCATGAATAATAACAGGTACATTAGTAACTCTTCCACATAGGTTTATCATCTTTCCTTTGAACAAGCCTATCCTTCCCAATGAAGGTATCACAGTAGGATTTCCCAAAATTTGCCAAGTCCCTTCTGTCATAATATTTACTTGTGTTTCCTCATCCAAGACAAAGTCTATGTCAAAGTCTCCTATTATTGCATCTCTGGTAAACTGACATCTTTGTGATCATTCATTGCTTCTTTTAACTGTACTAATGTAGTTTGAGCTTTCTCTGACTCATTCTCTTGATGCTTCTCTAACATGATCTTGTTCTCTTGACTTCCTTCATAGTTATCTTGTCTCATGCTCATTTTTTCTACTTTAGCAATCATCCTTGGAAAATCCTCAACTTCATGACCAACGATTTTACAACAAAGACAAATAGGGCCTGTACTAGGGCATTCCTTAGAAAGATGTCGTAGTCTTTGTTGGGTATGTGTTATATTATTTGCATGTGTGTGTGTGGGCGCGTCAGATTCAAAAACTGCGTCTGACAATCCCTCGTAGTAGTTCTCTTTGTGTCATGTGCACTGGACGCTTCCTAGGGGGGTCCCAAGGGGGGGCAGGTATGCCCCCCCTGGTTACGCGCAACGCCTCGATTTTTTTTTGGGGTAGTTTTTTCTAGTTTTAGTGGTTTTCTAAATTAATATTGAATTAAGGGATTAGGGTTTTGGTATCTACAGAATAACTAAAAACATTGTATATATTGTATAGTGAATGGTGAAATTCGATATAATGAAATAAGAAAAGTTTTCTCGGTTGAGGGTTTATGGTATAAATCTCTGTGTACTATGTGAATTAGCTATTGATTAATTTTTGTTTTGCTTAAGAATCTATATGCATTGTTGTACTTCATAGGTTTAAAACTTACATGTAGTACCATACCTCATTTTTTGGCTTCATAGGGATGCCTTTGTTGTTGAGGGTTTGGCTCAGTCTTGATAGATACATTTTATCTTGGGTCTGTGATAAACCTGGGTTTAGTGGGAGATTTTGCAGTGGTGATTTGAGTGAAGAAAGAGGAATGGAAAGCTCTTCTAGAATCGAGATAGAGAAGTTCAACGGTAAAAACTTTGAGCTATG